>JAQZBX010068619.1:0-15707 GCA_029593785.1 Cabassous unicinctus | reverse complement strand
TACACCCTTCCACCTTATCATAGATTTTGCCCATAGGGACATTGGCTCACAGCCCTCTTCTCCCAATCTGTCTCCTGTAAACCTGCCTTCCAGACTCTGGCTCAGGGAGTCTGCTCAATTTCCTTAATCCACATCAGTGAGGTCATGTAATACTTGTCCTTCAGCGCCTGGCTTGCTTCACTCAACATAAGGTCTTCAAGATTCATCCACGTTATCCCATGTGTTAATACTGCATTCCTTCTTACAGCTGAGTAATATTCCATTGTATGCATACACCACAATTTGTTTATCCATTCATCGGTGCAGGTACTTTGGAAGGTAGTTTGGAAGTTTCTTACGTAGCTAAACAAAGCTTGGCTAGAGGATCCAGCAATTGCACTCCTAGGTATTTACCCAATTGTGTTAAGTTTTGTCCACACAGTAACCTGTGCATGGATGTTTATAGCAGCTTTATTCATAATTGCTAAAAACTGAAAACAACTAAGATGTCCTTCAATAAACAATCAAAAGAAAAAACACACAACTCGAGTACATACATACAATGGAATATTGTCAACTGATTTTTTAATAAAATGAGCTATCAAGCCAAAAAAGCCATGGAAGGGCCTTAAATGCATATTGCTGAATGAAAGAAGCAAGTCAGAAAAAGCTACATACTGTATGATTCCAAGAGTATGGGCTTCCAGGAAATTCAAAGCCACAGAGACAGTGGAAGGGTCAGTGTTTGCTAGGCGATGTGGGGGATGAATGGGTGGGCACCTGGGATTTTTAGGGCATTAAATCCACTGTGATCCAGACGGCAAGGGTGAACACATGGCATTATGCATTTGTCAAAACCGATAGGGCTGTATAATACAAAGTGTGAAACAATATAAACTACGGGCTTTGTTAAAGTAAGGTACCAATATCAGTTCATTAATTGTAACAAACGTAAAACACTGATGCCAGATGTCAATAATCGGGGAACTGTGTGCTGAGGAATTCTCTACACTTTCTGCTGAGTATTTTTTTATAAACCTAAAACTCTTTAAAAGAATAAAGTCTATTAATTAAAATGTACATATACTGAGAAGCCGTGTCAGGTTTACAAAGACGAAACAATTAAACAGATCCAGTCCCTGCCCTTAATGACTCACTGTCTGGTGCAGAAGACAACAACATAAGTCAGCAGTTGTGGAGAGAGGAACAGATGCATCTCAGGAAGCGCAGAGGACGGGCAGGTGCAATGGAAGTGCAGGGAAAGCCGTCAGTGGGAGAATTCCGTAAACCAGGAAGTGCAGTAAAAGCATGAATCAGTCGTTATTGTTGTGGTTGCTCTTGTCTTACGACATTTAATTGACCAAGATTTCAGTATTTACTTTACCCAGCTTTGTAACTGTGTAAATCCTTTCTACATAACCAAAAAAAAAAAGAAAGAAAGAAAGGAATTTAGATTTTATTCTAAGCATTCTGGAAAGCCACTGGCTAATAGCAGTCAGGGGAGCGTAAAATACCTTCTTTGTGCTCTATGAACACATAACTGAAGGAGCACGCGTGGGAAAAGTTAGAAGTGTCTGCTGCTGACATGGAAGTGATGGTGGCTTGGATTAAGATGAGGCAATGACGATGGAGAGAAGGGGAGAGACTCAGGATTTTTTCCTGAAGGAAAAGTCCACTTGCCTCATCAAGGAAGTAGATGGGCAGCCCGAGGGAAAGCGATGTCAGTGCTGACTCCTTGATTTTGGGCTTGAGCCAGTGGGTAAATGGTGACGTTTACTAAAGTGAATGAGACAAGTTGTTGTTCTTGTTGCTTCTTAGAAGTTAGCATGGGTTAAAAACAATCAAAGCTCCGTTTTGTCCGTGTTCAACTAGAGACCCACGTTTTATATTCAGGCAGAGATGTCATGTGAGCTTGATGTACCATTAAAGATTTAGAGTAAAAGTCAGAGCTGACATTACAAATTTGTGAGTCTTCAGCATAGAGACGGTATTTAAAGGGATGGGGTCTTTGAAGAAAAGTATGTAGATGGAGAAATAAGGAAGCCCAAGACAGACCTTGGGGGCACACTTCAGAGATCAAATAGAAGAGGATTCAGCAGAGGGAGGGGGTACGTGCAATGAATGGCCAAGGAAGTAGAAGGAAAACCAGGAGCATGTAGAGATGCAAAATCCAAAAGAAGAAAGTCTGAAAAGGAGGAAGGGGCCAACTGCATGGATTGTTGCCAAGGGATCATGTATGAAACATAACGATGACAGTTAGATTTCACAAAAATCATTGATGCTGTTTTGAAGACCAGAACTGGTGAAGTAGAGTGTATGTATACTGGAGGGAGATAAGGTCGAGGATGGGTGGATGGTAGATGACAAAATTGTATGTGGAAGAAAGAAAGAATCTAATTAGACAGGTGGGGAAGCGCAGATAGATAATCGAATGCATTATTAAACAGGTACTTGGATGGATGTGTGGATGGATGTATTAATAAACTAAGGGAAGATGTAATTGATTAACAAGTCTGACTTACACTAAATGAAACAATCTACAATGGCATCGGATAAGGCATGATGAAAAGTTAAAGAACTTGACATCAGTAATTGGATACTATTATTTGGTTAAATGGAAAGCCGTAAAGGAGTTGCTGGTGAGTTGGAGAAGCCCCAGCTCAAGGAGCAGAAGGCAAGGCGGCTTCGGGAGAGTTGGTGCTTAGTTCGTTTACCACCATCTAAAGAGTCCATGTTTGAGTAAGGCTTCTTTCCATCTAAAGTGACAGAAATGCAACTCTAACTCATTTAATCAAAATTGGAAAATTATTGGCGTGAACAGCTGAGGCTTCTCGAGGTTCTATTGACCTGGCACAATCAGATCCAAGGCTTGATGGAGAACCCAGTGATCTCCTTCTGCTCTGCCTTTCTCTGCACTGACTTCATTGGCAGAATGCATTTTTAACAAAAATGTCTTAGCCCTCTAAAGGACACCAGTATTTAAACAGATATATGATATATCTGTGATACTAAAATTTAAAGTGGGAGGGGCGATTAGGAAAAAAAAAGCCTAAGAAAACTTCCTTAGAGAAGCAATATTGGAGGAAGGTTGAAAAACATCTGTTCACAGATGGGTTTATGGCAACAGGACGCTATCCCACCAGGTGCTAAGCCCTTATGGGGGAAACCACCTTTCCTAAAGTTTCCAGCAGAAATCTTGTTTGCTGATGCTCATTTGCCAGATTTGGTTCTGGTGCATTTCTGGGTCTCTAAGTTATCTTGGCCCAGGTAGATGAGCATCCTGGGACTGGGAAGGAGATATCAACCCTACCTGAACTAGTTGGAGAGGAGAGATGGATCCCCAAAGGAAAACTGATGGGGTGGGAAGGGGAAATGGACTTGGGACAAGTAAAGACCAACAGACATGTGCCCGGGGTGGCAAGTGCTAATTAGAGTAACCAGGTGGGGTGGAGTCCTACTGCCGCGTGTGGACTTGGGAAAGCCTGATTGTAAATTGGCACTTCTCAGCCTTGGGCCAATGAAATGTGAGTAGAATTCATGGTTCTGGACAAAAGTGTTCAGAACCAGCATGTTTCCCTCCCACTTCTGCACTGAAGATGAAATCCCACGTGGACACAGATCATCTGCAAACCTGGATCTCTAGAGACCATAACGTGCCCCTGACCATGCACAAAGGGAGAAGCAAACTGCTACGGTCAGCCACTGGCATGAGGGCTTGTTTGTTACTACGGTGTACCTGTAGATACTGATGGATGCACTTGGCCTTAAGTTTGAAGTCATGTGGGCAAAGAATTTTGCTTTATGTTGTATGGTCTAACTCACTAAGTTACCAAACACAAGGAATATAGAAAAAATGGGTAATTAACAGTCATTTAGGTGCTCTTATTCAAATACCAATCACTTCAGCTTGCATTGCCCTATCACAATATCCTCATTCATAGTTGAAATGTTTAATAACAACCTCATGGAGTAAATTCCCTAAGGCATCATTCTGGTAGGAACCGTGGGCTACAGATGACAATTTCTCTCCTGGTGCTGGTTCTGAGCAACACTGCACATCAGGTTCCAGGTTAGTCACTCAGTCAGCCAGTCCACAAATATCTACTAAGGCTTTTCATGTGCCAGTTAATGAACTAGATTTGAGAATATAGTGATAACGTAGCAGACTTAGTGGATAACTGAACGACCTTATCAAACTCGTGGAGTGCCTTATGCAATTCATATAATTGATAGGTCACTGAATTAAAAATTAACAGAAACACATTTATTTGATGACTCGATGGCTTGTCACAATTTGGGGTGGTGATTCTCAAAGAATTCATATTCCTAGGCCCCTCCTTCTACCTACTAAATTAGAAACTCTAGGGTTTGGGTACAGGAATATGGATTTTTTACAAGTATCCTGGGTGATTACGATACCCTCCAACATTTGAAACCCTGGTCTAAGCTGTAATTAGCAGTTGAAATGTCGTGGGAAAGGGTGCCATCCTCTCAGCCTGCCAGGTCCTGTGGATTAGACTACGGAAACGTGCATTATTCAAAAAATCTCATGAAAACCCTCTTGCAAAATACAAGATGCTTTGCCAGGAAAAGAATGATAACTTAGCTCCAAACATCCTTAAGTCTGTGTAAACACTTGGAGGTCACTCTTAGCTTCTGACTCCTTTGTCATGTCTACAGTGGAGCAGCTGGGACCTGCCTCGAGAGCTGCTCCATCTGAGAGCTTGCCATCGTCACCCACACTAAACTGGGGTTCTTCAGACTCATGCTCAGTCACAAGCCCACCCCCCCCCGCCGCTGCCAGTGGTAGTTGCTCTCCTGACATTTTCACTTTTTCACTTGTGTTTAGACTTGACCACCATGTGGGCTTCTGTAAATGCTATATTTTTATTTGATATTTTACCTTTATCAAATACATATGTGTGTATGCACATGTGTATTGATGTATATGTATATGCATGTGTGTATTTGGTATAGCTTCTTTTGGTGGATGTTATATTTTAAGTGTTCATCCATGCAGTTCTGTGTACCTGAAGTCCATCCATTTCTGTTACTTTGTAGCATCTCACAGGAGGTGTTGCACTGTACAGCTATACCACAAGTTACTTAGCCTTTTTACAAGTGATGGGCATTTGGGTTGCCATTCAGTTTTGAGTAATTAAGAACATTGTGAGTACATGTCTTCTGTGTAAAGCATGCATGCATTTTTCTAGGATATATACCTAGGAAATGTGAATAATTTCAAGTTTACAGAGACTACCAAACTGTTTTCTAAAGTGTTCCCTTTCCCCACTGCTCCACATGCTTGTCAACACTTGATCTTGTCAGATTTTCCATTTTAGCCATTATCATGGGCGTGTGCTGTTTCCTTGGTGGTCTCATGTGCATTTCTGTGAGGCTTGGACCACGTTTACATGTGATTGCAGGCAATGCTGCTGTCCTGTTCTGTGAGGTGCCTGTTCAGTACTTTTGCCCATTTTTGTATGTGGCTCTCTATGGTTTTAAAATGGTTTGAAAGACATCATATTGAGGAATACGGCTGTCGCTCATGCTGCAGGTTTCCTTTTCACTCTTCATGGTATCTTCAATTTAATGCAGTCAAACTTACCCATCTTTTCCTTTATTGTTAACACTTCTTGTTTCCTGTTTATCACAAATCTCTCCCTAAGCCAAGGTCATGAAAATATCTTCCTATATTATCATATAAAAACCGTACTGTTGATTTTTCACAATAAAGTCTGTAACCCACCTGGAACCCCGTCAACGGTGAAGTTCAAGTCTGTTTTCTCCATATGAAATGCTTGGTTTCTACTCCCACTTATTAAAAACACCGTCATCTCCCCACTGCTGACAAATGAAAACCTTATTCTATCTCAAGGGTCCACACGTGCATGAGTATATCCCTACGCTGTCCACTTGGCTCCGTTCACCCATCTGTCAAACTGTAAGACCAAGGCCGCCTGCCCTCTTTGCTGTCTCCCTCACGGGCTCTGACCGTCAGAGCAGCTCCTCCCAGCACTTCAGCTCCTCCTGTCCCAGGGAGTCTTGACTAGGCGTGGCCCTCTGTATTCCCACGCAAATTTAGAATCGATCTAGGCGAGTTATTAAATCCCCCTGGGATTTTCATTAGCATAGAATGCAACTCAGATAGCAATTTGAGGAAAAACAATGTCTTTATAAAATATAGTCATGATACAGATCTCCATTTATAAAATATTACTTTCTATTCTATCAGAAAATTCCCATCACTTTCCTTGATTAGATCTTGAACTTTTTTCTTAGATTTATTCCTTGGGGCTTGATGTTTTTATGTTAATGGAAAAGGCATATTTTTATTTCAGATTTAGCTGTTTATTCCTTGCCCATAAAATATAATTAATTTTGCATATATAATTTGTACAAGGAAGCTTGCTAAGTATTAATTCTAATTAATCATGCATCTCTAGATTATTTTGGATTTTCCCCATATATGAAAAATGATGGTTTCATTTCCTTCTTTCCATTCCTTCTATTCTTCCTCCCCCTCCCTCCGTCCTTCCCGCCCTCTCTCCCTCCCTCCCTCCTCCCTCTCTCCTTTCTTCCAGGACTCGGTCTGAGCTATTTAGGACGGCCACAAGATGCCCAGAAGGAGCCAAAAAGTGCCGACTTAGGATCCGCATAGGGCAATGAGGAGGGTCAAAGTGAAGCTGGTGAGGAAGGTCGGGGAGCATCCCGAAGCCGCCACGGCTCACCTTCAGGGCCCACACGTGGGTTTTACATGGGAAAGACGGCCACCCAGAGAGCAGAGTTAGAGGAAGCATTTGCTTCCAGGCAGCACTGCCCACGTGCCTCAATGAGGTGAGCGCACCTTCAAGCCATGTCCTCGTGGGGCTAAGTCAGGTTCAAGGCACTGGGAAGATTTATGGGTCTGCAGAGTCTAGTCAACACCAAGTCCTGGCTGGTCCATGCTGACCTTCCGGTAGGGCCCTGAAGGTGGCACCTGAAGTCCAGGTGTGAAGCTGCCCCTCCAGAGGTAAGGATCTGTCTCCAGGGCATGGGGGTCCTCAAAGCTGGGACCCCTCCTTGCAGCAGCACACCTGGCTCCCTACCTGCCAGCCTGTGCTTGGCGTCGGGGCTGACAGGGGTGCTGTCACGCATTGCCCAGAGTGTGGCCAACCCCAAGGAGATGGAGTCACCTGAGCTTCACCTGCAGGACAGGTGGAACAACACCAGCGCCCCGTCCCCTGGACCAGGGGACTTACCTGTGACAAAACTGTCCTCCTAGTCAACAGGCCTGGCCAAGGAGACCCGCTCCTGGGGATAACCTGAAAAGCCAGCAGATGTAGGCCAAAGCCTTCATGCTGGGCTTGTTGGTAACAAGGAGATTCGGGGAAAACCCCAAATGTTCCACCATGGAGGGCGTCACCTCGATTTTGGTGCGTCCATATTACACGTGTGGATCAGGAGCTGTGCCCGTGCCACAGCGCATGACAAAGCAGAGCACACGTCTTTACGTAAGGGATCAGTGCAGGGACACACGCAGAGCTGTGCCGGGGAGGGCTGGGTGAGGCGGCCCCGTGGGACCAGTAGGCTGTGCCTCTGGACTCTGGTCTGACGCTGCGGCTCTGCGGGGCGGCTGGACGCTCCTCAGCCCCCATGTGGACCTGCCCCTAGGGGTTCCTGATGGGGACAGGAGGACACTATTTACAAAGCCCCTAGAGCAAGGCCTGGCCCCAGAATACTCAGTAATCCTATTTTATTTTTTTAAGACAGAAAAAAAAAAAGATCTAGAAAGAAATATACCAACAAGAATAGTCAGTTTTCGCTTGGGTGGCAGGGTTGGGTATTCTTTCTTTCCTCTGTTTTCTATCATTTGCAAGAAATACTTTTTAAATAGAAGGGGGGAAAACCTCTGAAAATAGGGATGGAGCTATTCCAGAAGTTTCTCAGTGAAGTCCCCAGAGACCCCTGACCCGTGGGCCCGAAGTGGGCTGGGCAGGGGTCCGCGGGCAAGGAGGGCTGGGGCTCAGCGCGCCCTCCGCCTGCCCACCCGTCCTTCTCAGCTGCTTCCCAGGGAAATCCACTTGGAGCCACTTCCTCTCCTCTCCCAAGAGCTGAGTGCAGGTGCCCGGAGGGCTGCCAACTCTCAGGGGTCGCACACTGCCTTCCAGCACGCGCGGCCACGCGGCCACGGCACACAGCCGGCCCCACCCTGACGCCTTTGCTCCCACTCTCTGTGCTTCTCTTCTTTTCCTTCCTTTTTGCTGTTGAACCCTAAAAAGATTGCCTTCCCCCCGACATTTCTCTAAGCCGCGCTCCTGGGGCTTGTCTCAGCTCTCGCAGGTGTGAGCTGAGGAGGACACTCAGGGCGGCCTCTTCCCGCCCGCGAGCCTCCGTCTTAGCGGATTTGCTGGTGGGCGCCCGGCAGCCCCTTACGTGAGAAGTGGGGTACACGCCAGAGGCCCGTGGAGGGCCGACAGGAGGAAGAGCGGAATCACGGCCCACGCAGTGGGGTGCTGGGCAGGCCTCGCCGTGTGCACGCAGGCACCTTACCCGCCTCCAGCACGGAGGTCGGGGAGGCTACGCCGAGGCCATCGTGCCGTTGCCTCGCTGTCGGCTCAGCTTTCCCCTGCGGGATTCATTCCCCGGGAAGCTGCGGTCCAGGTGCCGGCAAGGAGGTGAGCAGCCATTCCAGACTCTCCCCTGCCCGCTGAGCAACCTGGCAGAGCAACAGAGGGAGTGTTTCCAAGCGCCTGGCAGAGTCCCGGGGGCCAGGGGCGCAGGTTCTCGTGGGGACCACCCTGGGTCATGCTCAGCCCCACCTGCACCCGCTGCAGCCCACCTGCTGCCGCACCTGTGGTGCCCTCTTGCCCCACAAGAGACTGGGAGTCCTTCTCATCTGCCCAGCCAGGGGTTGTGTGCTTGGCCATCTCATGCTCTTTGGGAGGGGGATCCCACCATCACCACTGGGGCGTTTGGGAGGCGGGCAGAGGGGCAGAGGCGCAGCCGTGGGCCATGGGCCTGGAGAGCAGGGCTGCAGGCTCAGCAGGGCCATTTGCACTCTGGGTGACCGCGAAGTCATTTGACCTTCTTCCCTGGGACTCAGTCACTTTGCCCCCAAAGGAGAGTAGTACCTCCCCCCCTGCCTTCTCAGGGCAATACCTGGCCATCAGGTCATCGCTGCACGTCTCGCTATGCCTCACCCCTTGGCAGGTATGTCCCTGCACGTCTTGGTGGCTCCAAAGTGTTCTAATAAGGAAAGAACCCTTCCCAGCGTGTCTGCATTTTATAGGCAGTCATTTACTTAGAAATCGTCCTGGCAGTGAATTTTTACAGCCATAGCTCAGGCAGCCCTTTTGTGGATAAATGGTTAAGAGCTATTTTTCCATAAATTAGCAAGAGAGAAAAACCCATAAAATTTGTCAGTAGGCTTCAGAATTTGCTGTTTTCCAACAGCACGCATCGGGGCGTGCTTGGAACCATGTGGCACCTTGACGCTGCTTTGCGTTGAGCCCTCAGACTTCTCTCCAGTGCCACCAGGGTGTAGATCCAGAGGGATGAAGGGTTGTCATCCACTGCCCAGCCCTGTGGCCTGGGGGTGACAGCTCCCCACCCCCACCCCCCAAGATGGGAAAAATTAAAATAATGAATGGTAAGCGCAGACCGCAACATCCCACTGGCTTCTCGGGACACATGTGTAATGGTTATTTTACAGGAGAGGAAGCTGAGGCACAGAGAAGCTCAGGTGCTGCCCATGGCCTCTCAGCCATGAAGCTGCAGGGCCCAAGCCCTGGCCCAAGCCCAGGCCCGCCACATGGGTCACATCCACCTGCAGAGTCAACGGCGCAGGTGGCGTTGGGGGTGCCTCATGACGCCTTCCCGTTGCCCTGGCCTGGGGTGGTGTACTGGGGCCCTCTGGTTGGAGTTTCTGAGCCCAGGGAGGGCCCAACTGGGAGTGACCACCAATGCCTGGGGTAGACCAGTGGGACAGACACAGCCCAGGTCACGGCCAGGCATCGCCCAGGCATGCTGGCAGCTCCCGTCGCCACCAAATAGCAGGTCTGCAGCCACGCGGATTAAGTGCACATCTCTTTTTCAGCAATGGGTAAACTGAGGCACAGAAGGGCAGGGATTAGCACCAGCCCTGTCCCAGATCATCTGCCGAAAGCCTCACTCGATTTTCACAGCGAACCACTGAACGCGGGTATATGGTTTGCATCTTGCCTTTGAGAAGCCCCACGGCCAAGAGAGATCAAGACACCTGCCCAGGGTCGCACAGCTGGTGGGTGTTGACCACCGGGGTTGTCCAGCCCCAGAGCCCACACCCCTCCACCCTGGCAGGCCAGCCCAGGAGAGCCAGTGAGGGAGAGAGGGGCAGGCAGAGGAGAAGACTGGGTGGTCTTACCTGGCACAGGGGACAGGATGAGAAATTGGTTGCAGGATTGGGGCCTGGGTGGGCGCAGACACGTTTTCCTGGTACAGCCCGAGGAGGCATCCCAGGTGGCAGGAACTGGATGTGCAAAGGCCCAGTGGCCAGGCTCAGAATGTCCTGGAAAGGCCTTGTAAGTGATTCAGCGTGGAGGGCCAGGGGCAGGTGCAGAGCCAGGGTTGGGGGTGCCGTGCACCCCACCCCAGTCACGGAGCTGCTGCCTGCCAGCAACTGGAAGTCTGTAGAAGGAACGAGTGATCCCGATTGGAACGTGACAGTACAGCCTGGAATGATGGTTCCCTGTAAATGAAATCTAAAATAAAGACACACTAGCCGTGTACGTGTCCCGTGCCCTGCTTAGCACAGCTTGCAATTCACTTACGCGCTTGTCGGTTATAAATTGCAGCCTGCATTTCTCATATCAAAATGCACAGCTAGTGATATTTAACTCCAACGAAATATATCCGCCGGCAATGAAGAGAGTCAGAAATTACTCACTGAATTTCACCAAGGAGAGAGCTGTGCCATATAGAAGTACTGCATAAATTCCGGAATGTGGGACAATGGCCACTGTTTATTAGCATTTTATCTCCTCCTGGAAATGTTTGACCTTGCTTCAGCAGTTTTATTGGGAGCAAGATCTCTGCAAGCTCCCATTTCCCCCCTTTTCAAAAGCAACCCGAGCTGTTCAAAGTAGTAAATACGACTCCGGTTGTCATTTTCCTGACGTTTTCTTTAACTCAGGAGAAGGGAGAAAAACGTCGGGGAAAAAAAAACCCAGACTGCCTTCTGATTGCAGGTCACTTAAACATGCTCACGTTCATAAAGGGAAATGGTCGCAGTTAATTGTGAGGGGCTGGAGCTCCCGCCGCGGGCGGAGAACTCAGGATACTGCACGGTGGAGAGGGGAATTTGCAGGCCCTTCTACCTGGCAGGTGTGACCAAATTAAACCCATCCATTCATGCCAGGAACTTACACTGAACCCTGCTCGGCCCCAGTCAGGAAGGGGCAGCCCGGCCTCGGCCGGCAGTCTGGGGGAGGGGCCTTGGAAAAGGAGCAGCCAGAGGCCAGGGCGGATCTCCCCTCACACTCCAGGTCCCTGGGTCCATCGACCCTCCCTCGGGCTGCCGTGGTCACACGCCCTGTGGCCAGACGAGCCCTGCAGGGACGCTGCAGCCCGTGGTGCGTGCGCGCGTGGAGGGAGGCGGAGTCATCAAGGCAGGGGCGAGGGATGCCCTTGGACGTGGGGGACAAACGTGCGGAGGGCTCCTCGGTTCCAGCCACGAGGCCTCCCCCTCAAACGAGCTGGGGTGAGCAGGAAATGCAGCCTTCACTTATATACCCCTTAGATGATGTTATAGCTTTTTGTAAATGTGATGTATATTTATTACAAAGAACTGAAGCCATGCCAGAGATACAAAGGAGAGCCCAATGCGTCACCCCAAACCCACCACCCGGACACGTCATTAACTTTATAAGAACACTCCATTCCCCCTTGATAAATAGATGGAGAAAAGACAGAGGCAGAGAAGAAATGACATTGAGATAAATGATAGAAATCATTGTCTAAGATGATGTAATGTTATACATGATATTTGAACATTTTTAAAATTTAATTTTACTTGCATTAAGCAAAAGTAAAGGAAAAAAGAAGTGGAGAGAAATTCGAGGAATTGCTATTCTTTTGCTGTTTCTTGACCATAAGACCTATTATGCTAAACGTTTCCTCTGAGATCTCTGAAACTAAGGAAAATAATTACATAAAAATTAGACTGGGCCATTGGAATTGTTCTACATGATATTGCAATTATGGATACAGGCCATTATACATTTTGTCAAAATCTATACAATTGTAAGGTGCAAAGTGTAAACTGTGATGTAAACTATAGACCATGTGAGTCGCAATGCTTCAATATTGGTTCATTAATTGTAACAAATGTACCACACTGATGAAAGAAATTATTAATAGGGAAAAATGTGAGAGGGGGAGGGAGTGGGGTATATGAGAATCCCCTATATTTTCAACGTAATTTTTCTGTAATCTAAAATTTCTTTAAAAATAAAAAATTAGACTATTATTTGTTCTCAACATTTTTTCGGGTCCAGATTGCATCCTCTGGCCACCACGTGGTGGAAGACAAGGAGTTTGACATTCTTGCTGCTCAATTCTCTCCCCTTACCCAGATTTTTAAAACGGTATTACTTTTATTTTCACATCTTCAAGGTTTATAAAGGTAATTTTGTTTCTGAAATAAAAGTTCACACAGTATTTTTAATTTAGTCCTAATTTTGAAAGGAATCAGTGTGCATCACTGTAGCAGTTTGGCAGTTTGATATAGTTACGAATTCCAAAAAAATCGGTATGGATTATGTTTGTAAACTGGTCTGTTCATCTGGGCATGAATAAGTTATGATTAGGGCTTTGATTGGGCCATGTCAGTGGGGTGTTGAGCCCCAGCCCTTGGTGGGTGGGGTCTCAAAGATAAAAGACATGGCAAAGGACAGAGCTGGAGTTTTTTGAGTTGGAGTTCTGATGCTGAGTTTAAATGCTGGAGCCAGGGGAAGCAAGCACACAGAGGCGCTTGGTCGTGAGGAAGGAGAGAAGGCCCCGGGAAAAGAGACGAGCCATTCGCCTGACAGTTCACAGCTGGCCGTGTGGAGAGAGGCAGAGCCTAGAGAGCCTCATAGTCCACAGCTGACCTTGTGGAGGAAACAGGAGTTGAGCCCAGAGAGAAACGCAGCCCCGGTAAGAGAGGAACCCAAGAAGCCTGGACCCTGGCAAAAGTCGGCAGCTGTTTCGCTCCAACACGTAGCAGCAGACTTTGGTGAAGAGAGTAACTTATGCTTTATGGCCTGGTAACTGTGGGCTTCTACCCCAAATAAATACCCTTTATGAAAGCCAGCAGAGTCCTGGTATTTTGCACAGCACCCCTTTGGCTGACTGATACAATCACCTATCCTTATTACCCTTTGGCTGACTAATGAGGTTCTTTTCTTGTCTATTTCATTTTAGGGACGCCTCCCAAGACTGTATGCCTTAGCTCCTGCAGGCTGGAGAAGGCCTATTGGTTGATTTTGTACTGAAGGACAATTTAGATGGATATAAAATTTCTGGTAGCTCCATTTTCCCCCAAATTTTAACAGACCTGTGTTCATCTGTCTTGACATTGAGTGTTGTCTGGGTCTTCTACATTTTTTCATCTTTCATTCGCTCCAATTCTGCACTTAAGTATTTTTCGGCAAGTACTCATAGATGATGTATTTCTGGTGTTCTTTCATGCTGGGGAATGTCTGGTTTTTACATTGACATTAAATTTTAAAATGAAATATAAAGTTGTATGTTTCAAAAACTAAAACCTTGGGTCATGATGTCTTTCCCTCCAAACTCAGCAGACACTGTTGCAATGTTTGTGCCCAGAGCCAGAACCATGCCAGTCCAGAGAGCACAGGGCACGGGATTGGGCTCCGTGACGTCTGGGCCTGAGGTGCTCTCCCTGCTCCCTCGTGGTCCCGTGGCAATTCTTGTGAAGCCCGAGGCCAGCCTAGTATCACCATCTCTTGGCTATCGCTTTTTCTGCCCAAATGTCCAAAGACCTCTTTCTTTATCCCTAAAATCCAGTAACTTAATCAACACGTGTCATCGTCTGATTCCTGCATCAGCTTTCCTGATAACCTGGATAAGTTTTTCCCCTTATCACTCCCTTTAAATACCCACTTTCCTATTCCATTTGCTGTTCTTTCTCTTCCAGGGATAACAATTCATCTTTTGTGCATTAGCTTTGCCCTCTGCATGTGTTACCGACTGCATTTTCTTTTCATGTTGCTGTGATCATCTCAGGCTCTTCTTTGTGTCAGGATTTCCACTGAAGCCAGCTCACTCTGTGCCTTGTCACTTCTGATTTGTTTATTGCTTCTCTAATGGTGCTGTTTAGTCCTCAGTTTATTTCCTCAGCCTTGCCCTCTTCCTTTCCATCCCATTCAGTAGCTTCATCATCTGGTATTTAAGCTCCTGTTTCCTTTGGAAAGTATTATTAAATACACCTTTTAATAAGATCTTCTATAACGCAAAGACCTCTGGAGAATATTTTTCAGTTCATTGGGTTAGTTAAGTTGCAGACTGGACTCTTCAACAGCCTTTTACCCACTGCTCCCCGTGTGTAAGACATTTTCAAGTCTCTCTCTTCCTCCTCTTACTCAGATGCAGTGAAACCTTCTTGTCTCCCTAACCTCTTTAAATGAACTCATTTATCTTCCTCTTGAATGTGCATCCCCAGCCTGTGGATGTTGGGTGGAGTGTAACGAGAAGCTCAGCTGAAGCGGAGCTGCCTTTGGAGAAGAACTGGGCTTGTCCATCTTCTCAGGTTGGCCCGTTGTTCTTTATAGGGTTGTCACATCCAAGTGTGTCGCACTCATTCCTAGGGGAGCTCCCTGAGGTTATAGATCACCATCCCATGGAGCCTGGGGTCTGCCCCTTTGGAGGCTCCACCACCACCTTAAGAAAATACAAAATTTTAGAAATTGCTTTGAGGTTTCATTCACTTTATCCAAAGCAAATAATCCTTCCCCACTCATGTATACAATCTAACAGCCCCTTCCAACCTCATCTTGCTCAATCCAACTGACGATCTCTACACATCTGACATATTATACAGTGATTTTTTCACTTGTTTATCCAGGTTGGAAACTCAATGCAGATAAGGATTTTGTATCTTTGTGGTCTGTTTTGGCCAGGACCCAGAGGGGGCCTTACACAGAAGACCCCTAGTAAATAAGAGGAACATGTTTTAGGGTTGGGTCTTCTCACTAGAGCCACTTACAACCATTAGGGTGGGCTTAGGGACCCCTGAATCACTGGATTCTCCTGTCTCTCTCCTTGGCCGCCACCCTTCCAAAGCTATGGCAGCAGGCTGTGCACCTTCCCGCATCTGAGAGCTGGTGGGAACCCCCCTATTTCCTGCTCATTTTGCTAGGTATGAGATCAGCTCACCTGCTGCAGGTAAAGAGAATGAGATAAGCTGAGCGACTGCAGACTGATAAATCAGAAAGTCTTCTAGGAGCCAGGAGATGGGAGCCAAGAGAGTGGCTTGCTGAGGAGGCTGCTGCTCCTCTTGGGCCTCGGCTCCCTCATGTGCATGGTGCAGGTCTTCCAACAGCTCTGAGGGCACTTCCTGCTCAGGCTGAAACGGAGCATCTTCCTGCATGTCCCACAGTGCTCCTCATGCCTGCAATGCTCCTCATGCCCACTGTGCTCCTCATGCCCACTGTGCTCCTCGTGCCCACAGTGCTCCTCATGCCTGCAATGCTCCCCATTTCCCACAG
>JAQZBX010068618.1:0-15723 GCA_029593785.1 Cabassous unicinctus | reverse complement strand
GACTCAAGGAAAAAAAATTTCATTCACAATAGCAACTAAAAGAATCAAATATCTAGGAATAAATCTAACCAAGGACATGATTCGCATACAGAAAACTACAAAACATTCTTAAAATAGATCAAAGAATACCTAAATAAATGGAAACACATTCTGTGTTCATGGATTGGAAATACTGGTATTTTGGGATGTGGAAAAGAACGCAAAATGCAGATATAATGATGGCAATATTCTATACAATAAAACCATGGTTTTATAATCCTTGCTTTCCTTTATTTTAAAAAAGTGTGCAGGAATTCATCTAATAAGCAAAAATACATGTCCTGCTAATCTAAGTTCCACCACTAGGTGGCAACATGGCCAATTAATTGACAATATTAATTTAGATCAGTGCTTTTCAAACTCAAATATACAAAATCCCAAAGTAAAAGAGAGTTCCTTGAGAAGAAGTGGGGCCACAGCAGACACAATAAATCTATGGCTGGTAAATCGGTTGAGGTATATCTATCCTAATACCTCATTCCTGGTTAGGTTGGACAAAACATCTCTGCTGAATTCCTGATTCATCTTTCCTCTGACCCCATTTCCACCCAGCTTGAAAGCCTTTTATTTCTGCCCTATTTATGAAGATGGAGCCGAAAGTGAAGAAGGAAGCCCCTGCCACTCCCCAAAACCAAGCCAAAGCAAAGGTTTTTTTTTAGGATGTACGGGGGATTAAATCCAGGACCCCTTATATGGGAAGCAGGCGCTCAACCACTGAGCTACATCCACTCATTCCAAAGAGAGTTTGTTTGTGTTTTTAGGATGTACCAGAGATCAAACCCAGGACTTCATACATGGGAAGCAGGCGCTCAACCACTTGAGCTCCATCCGCTCCCTTAGTAAAGGGTTTGAAAGCCAAGATGGCAGTACCGAAAGGCGTCCACAGCCACCAAAAAAAAAAAAAAAGACTCACACTTCAACCACCTTCCATCAGCTTAAGACGCGTCTCAGAAGTCAGCCCAAATATTCTCAGGAAAGCGCCCCCAGGAGTAGCAAGCTTGCCCACTATGCCGTCATAAATCCCCCCGACCACTGAGTTGGCCATGAAGAAGATTGAAGACAACAACACCCTTGTGTTCATTGTGGACGTCAAGGCCAACAAGCATCAGATCAAACAGGCTGCGAGAAAGCTCTATAACATTGACGTGGCCAAGGTCAACACCCTGATCAGGCCTGATGGAAAGGAGAGGACGTGTGTTCCACTGGCTCCTGACTATGATGCTTTGGATGTTGCCACCAAAATTGGGATCATCTAAACTGAGTCCACCTAGCTAATTCTAAATATAAGCTTTTTGACCGTTATAAACAAAAACTTTTATTCCTTGTCCTTCCCATCTCATTAAATGACACTGCTACCATCCACCCAATTGTTTAAACCAGAAACTAAAAAGTCACTCTACTGTGAGGTGTGGGTTTTTGTTGTTGTTGTTTATAACTTAAAAGTTTTAATAAATAATAATAATAAAGTATGGTAAAAATTGTGTTCTGCATGGCCGGTTACTATTATTATTAGCCAGTTACTACTACTATTAATAGTAGAACTAGTAGTACTAGTAGTGTGTGTGTTTGAGTCTTCCTGTCGGCCCCACATGCATATTATAGGACAATGGGAGCGGTGGCCTACAGTCTGGGGATAATCAAGGATGTAATTTCAGCCCTCACTATAACAGAAAACATGCTATTTAGAAAGAGTTCCACTTTAAATATCAGTAGCCACATTTGAGTTCTCTATCACAAGTCTCTTTGGCAATCCTGAACTCCCATTAACTCCAGAGAGAAGCTATATTCACAGGAGATAGGAGATATATGGAAGGGATCAAAAACATTGTGTTCAGTGACTAGCCTATTAGGAACTAGTTACTCTTGAGAACAAATTTTATAAATGTGTGTATGTATGTGTGTTTATTCACACACATGTACACACATACAAACACATATATTACCATACAGAAGGCACATGTATTTATATTTGAATTTGATATTTGACTAGTTGAAATACTTTATCTGTTGTTCCTTTATCACTCTTCTGTGTGACTCAGCAACCATGCCCTCAGTCTGAAGATAACAACTTTGATATCCAAAGCTGATTCAGACTAAACTATGGGACACCTTTTATCTTAAATATCCAAAGAGGCCTTTTGAATTTCAAAGGTTAAAACACAAGTAGAGAATTTTGTGTTGTAGAGTAGTCTAAAGAAGTATGGTTGTCAGTTGTGAAAGTAGAAATGTTATTTTTCCATGGTTAGCATCAGCATTTTAGAATGTTAAATTTGCTGCCTTGTGAACAAATAATTTTATATTGTGCTTTAACTTTAAAAAAAATTATTGTTCTGATTACAGAATGGTTAACATAGCACTGTAGACATGACATCTCAAAAAATTTAGGCATGCATATATTTTCTGTATATAGCTTAATATCAAGAATGGAAGTTGTTAGAGAAACTTTTTCTATTACTCATTGATCTTGCTTTAAAATTTGCTTTTTCTTAAAATTTCTTTTACTTTATTTTGTTATTTTCTTTGGGTGAAGCATCTAATTAGTGGTTATTATAATAAGAATAAAAACATTCCTGGAATCACTTCCTTTGAATTTTTTATTTTTTATTTTTCTCCATTTTAAAAAAGTATTATTTTACCAAATACAAAAATATTGACTCATGACAAATTATTACCTATTTTTACACTAATTTTCTGTAATCCCTCATTCAGGTGTAAGTAATCAGATAAAACACAAACTATGAATTCTTTTTCTTCAATTAAAAGAGCATCTTTAGGGAAGCAGATGTGGCTCAAGTGGTTGGGCTCCTATTTACCGTTTGGGAGGCCCCAGGTTCGAATCCCAGGGCCTCCTGGTGAAGGTAAGCCGGCCCGTGTGCGGCTAGGTGAGGTGAGCTGGGGCAGCAAGATGATGTAACAAAGGGAGACAAGCAGACACAGAAAAACGCACCACAAATGAACACAGTGAACACAAGCAGCAAGGGGGTGATAGATAGATAAATAAATAAATAAATTTTTTTTTTTTTTTTAAAGAACATCTTCAATGGCATTGATCATTCATACCTTTTGTAGCCAAAACCAGGTGTCTCAACCTTATGCTACATTGTTAAACATTGTTTGGTACCAAAAATAGCAGTGGACAATGTTGTGCACTATTCATCTACTGTAGTTAAGGTATTCAGTAGTTTGTTTTTCCATAAATATGTAATTGATTATATTTCTACCAAGGATGTGCCTTCAACTTTATAATTATAGTGTTGTAAAAAAAAAAGTGTTCTGTATGATATTAATTATCTTGGTATTTGTGAGATTGGCTTTGTAGTCAAATTTTATAATTTTTCCATGTGTACTTAAGAAGACTACATACTCTCCATTAGGTGAAGGATTCTGGCTATGTCCATTAAATCTGATTTGTTAATTATGTTGTTCATATCTTTAGTATCTTTATTAATATTTTCTCAACTTGATTTATCTGTTTTTTTAATATATATATTTTAAAAATTTTAAAAAGATACTTAGATTACATTAAAAATGTAGGGGATTCCCATATGCCCCACTTCCTACCCCTCCCACACTTTCCCATATTAACAACATCCCTTGTTAGTGTAGTACATTTATTACAATTGATGAATATATATTGGAGCATTGCCACTAAATGTGGATTCTAGTTTACATTATAGTTTAAACTCTCTCCCGCACAATTTTTTAAGTTATGACAAGATTTGTAGATTTATCTGTTTTTAAAGAAAACATGTTTTAAAAAATCTCCCAGTGTAGTTGTGGATTTAATTTCTTGCAATTTTGTCAATGACATTTTGCTTTACATATACTACAGATATATTATTAGTTACATATAGATTCAAAATTGTGAATCATTGTTTATTATTTTTAAAATCTTTAAAAATCTATCTATATATACATACTTTTTAAGCAGTTTTCTTGAGACATATTCACATACCATACAATCTATCCAAAGTGTATTCCATTCATTTAATTTCAACCTTTTTATGTGTTTATGTTTTAGCAATGTCTATGGCAAACAGTATAGAGCTAAGTTTTTTTCTTTTGATCTAATCTAAGCCGCTATGATTTTTAACTGAGACGTTTAGCCTATTTATATATTGGAATTAATTATATATTTGGATTTTTTCTACCACCCTATGCTATATTTTTTATTTATAATGCTAATTCTTTGTATCTTTTTTTCTTCCTTGCATGCCTTTTATTGTATTGATCCGGTTCTTTTTACCTCTTTCTTTCCCTTTATAGATTTAGAGAATTTATAATATATTTCTAATCCTTTGGTGATTACCCTTACATTTTTAACATGTATACTAGAAAGTCTAAAGTTAATCAGCTTATCTATTATCTTCTTGAACCATCAAAGGCCTTAGATAGCTTTATCTCCAATCACTCTTCCTCCCAGGTTGCTCATAATTGTTATCTAGTATTTTAGTTTTAACATCTTCTCAATTTAGACATTAATATCATTGTTAATATTGTTTACAGTCAATACATATTTAGATATGTTCAAGTGTTTAGCAATTTTCTTACTTACCATTACTTCTTGCATTATCTTATTCCCTTGATTAAAATCCTTTGGCAGTTTTCCATTAGAAAGTATAGCCTCTAACCCTTTCCCATAATATACAACATGATCTGTTAGCATGATCTGGCTCCTGCCTGCTTAGCCAACTCATGCCACTCTTCCCCCTTGCCCACTGCCCTTCAGCTACAGTAGTCTCTTTCAGTTCTTTGAACAGTCTATAATTGAACAACATATCCTTTCCCATCTCAAAATCCTTGCTTGTTCTTTTCCTTCAATTCAATATGTCTTCCCTCTATTCTTCCCATTGCTGGTTCCCTCTTATTCTTCATGTCTCAGCTTAAATGTAATTCTTACCAAAAAAAGTTTTCTTTACCATCCTATCTAGATTAGGTCTTCCCCAATCCCATAGTTTAGATTTTTTTTTAAAGATTTATTTTATTTATCCCCCTTCCCCCCCCCCCCATTGTTTGAGCTCACTGTCTGCTCTCTGTTCGTCTTCTTTTTAGGAGGCACCGGGAACCGAACTGGGACCTCCCATATGGTAGACGGGAGCCCAATGGCTTGAGCCACATCCACTTCCCATCCCTTATCTATTTAATATTCAATTCTTCACTGAGCCATTCCAAACTTTTTCTTCCTCCCTATCCATTCAATAAATATTCTTCCAGGCTCTGTGTTAAATGCAGGATACAACAGTTAACGAAGATAGATGCTATTCCTGTCCTCAAGGAATTTACAGAATAAAGAGGGAGAAAGACAATTAAACAAGTATTTACAATATAGTAATGATATACCCCATGGTAGGGAGAAAAATAATAGAAGGAAAATTTAGTCTAAAGGACCAGGGAAAGCTTTCTTGAAAGAAATAATGCTTTACTGAAATCCAAAGGAGGAGTTATTCAGGGAAATTGGGGGACAGGTATGCAAAAGCTTCAAGGCAAGAAAAAAACATGCATGCTGAATTATTACTCCTGTTTGCCAAGGAAATATTCCCTACCCAGCCCTTAAAAATTTTTTCATGTTTATTGAGGTATAATTTATGTATCAGAAAATTCACCCTTTAAAGGTAAAGTTCTATGAATTTTTACAAATTTCACAAATTGTAATGTAGCCATTATAATAATCAAGATATAGAATATTTCCATCACCCTAAAATATTCCCTTGTGCCTCTTTGTAGTCAGTCTCCCCAACCCTCATCCCCTGGCAAGTGCTGATTTGATTTCTGCCCCTATAGTTTTGCCTATTCCAGAATGTCATATAAATTGAATGTATACATCATACAGTATGTAGCCTTTTGAATGTGGCTTCTTTCACAGAGCATAATGCTTTTGAAAGCCACTTAAGTTGTTGTATATATCAGTAGTTTGTTCCTTTTTATTGCTGAACAGCATCTTATTGTAAAGGTGTGCCACAATTTGTTTATCTATTTACGAATTGATGGACATCTGGGTTGTTTCCAGTTTTTGGAAAATATAAGTAAAGCTACTATAAATATCCCCATAGAGGTTTTTGTGTAGCCCCATGTCTCTTATTTCTTTTGGATAAATACCTAGGAGTGGGATTGCTGGGTGATATAGTAAATGTATGTTTAACTTTATAGGAAATTGCCAAACCATTGTCCAAAGTGATTGTACTATTTGGTCCTCCACCAGCATATGTATTACAATTCTAGTTGCCCTGCATCCTCTCCAGCATTTGATATTGTCAGGTTTTTTTTTTAAATTGAGCCATTCTAATTGGTGTGTAGTGGTATCTCATTATAGTTCTAATTTGCATTTTCTTAATGACTAATGATGTTGAGCATCTCTTCATGTATTTATCTACCACCTGTATAATTTCTTTTGTGAAGTGTCTAATTAATTATTGAGTCTTTTATTTAATTAAGGTTATCAGTACTTTATCAGATATGTGCTTTGCAAATATTTCTTCCTAGTCTGTGACTTGTCTTTCTTAGCAGTATCTTTCAAAGAGCAAACATTTTTTATTTTGATAAAGTCCAATTTATTAATTGTTTTATTTTCTGTCCAGTCTTTTAATTCCCTTCTTTCCCATTCCTCTCTAGCACAGTCTTCTTTCTCTGCCTTCAAGTATGGAGAAGTCTCCCCTTTTTGTAAAAATCTTCCCTTGTACTTATTGCCCTCCTTCCATCATTACTGTCTGTTTTTCCCCTCCTTTCCCTGCCAAATATTTGGAATGAATGGTCATTAGAAGCCTCCATTTCCTTACTACTTAGTCCTTAAATCCCTAAAATTCTGCTTCTATTCACACCACACTACCAAAACTAACCTCTTGATGTCACCAAAAAACCTCTTATGTGTCGATTCCAATAGCATTTTCTAAACCCTAATTCTCTTCTACTTCCCTTTGGCATTTGAAATAGCTGATGAACCCTTCCTTCTAAAAATTACTTTTTAACCTCTCACTTTCAACCTCCCCAAAAAGCTGATTTAAACCTGTATAATATTCCTTTAGAGATTAATGCAAATGTTATTTAATGTCATGTAAAGAAGAGTTTCCTTACTGAAAAATTCAGCTCTTTCTGTTATGAATTTAGACTGAAACAATAAATATGAAATAGGTATTAAATTACCTACCAGGAACTAATTCCCTTAAATGAGGTGAATATCATCATTCTGTTTTTTTCAAGACTTCATTGTCCTTTTTTAAGCCTATATTCTCAATAACAGAATAAATTTCACCCTAACCTATGACTGATTTTTATTTAAATTCTGAATTACTAGAGTCCAAATTAATGTCATTTTATTCTAATTTTTTTTCATTATATTATGTATTTGAGTCTTAGAAAGGAACAATCTCCTGGACAAGTAGTTGTTACAATCACAAAGTTTGTTTCTAATATGAGTAGAGAAACTGAAATAAAATAAAAATAGATTTTTCCCTAAAGTCAAATCATAAGAAGTAAGGCAAAGAAGTTTCTGTTTTGATTTTGTGTTTAAATTTCACCTATATGGAACCATAAATAGCAAATAGTTTTAGTTAGCCTTCTCGGGTGTTCCTATCTCTACCTTTTCCTGTCCCTTCTGCCTTCTCTTTCTTTTTTCCCCTTTTATTTCCAATAATTAGTAGAGTGAATTTAGAAAATGACTAAATTAAATAATTTCATTTCTTTCAATTCTAGGACAAGATAATTTTTGTTATCCCATCTTTTCTGCTGGATTCCCTCTACCTGATAGAGTCTGCGTTCAGATGGCTCAGTCCTGCCTCCTTCTTCTTGTACCGTGCAAAACAGAACATTGGCTGAAACTTTCCTGAAATCCATTAGCATCACAGGCCAGGCCAGGGAAATCAGTGCCTTGGAGTCTTTTCTATGTCTCTTTCTTGAGGACATTAATGCAGTTTGAGCACACTGGGAGGCATATAGTAGAAAGAGCTTTGGTGTAAAAGACCCAGATTCAAATCAATCCTGACCACCATTTACTAGATATGTGACCAGAAAGGCAATAAATATTCTGAGCATGTTTCTTCATCGAGTTTAAGAGGGAATAATGATTTAATGATTTATTCAATCATGGTCTAATATCTACTTTAAGAGGGAACATGTAAGTAAAGAATCTGATATATAGCAAGTACTTAATACAGTTTAGTCTCTTCCTCTCCTCCCTCCCCCCACTCCAATAATTCTTTTAGTCAAGAATGACTCTTTAAAATATCACCCTTTCTTGGTGCACTGATGCAAAGTCAATTCCCTGGTACTTTCCATAGGATACACTGACATGATAGTGAGATAAGGGGGTATACTGCCTCCTGAATATATTTGTGTTTTTACAAGGGCTTTCAGGATAGGATTTTTTGGTATCAGGGGTTGTGCTAGTGGTGGTTTCTGTATTGTGTTCTGGGGAATCTAAAAGGACTATGAAGCATCTCAAGAATTTTCTGAAAGCATGGTAATGGGAGAGCATTTCATTTTTGCCTGGTCTGTGACCTCCAGACCCCACCCTGGTAATGGGTACACTGGCCATCAGCTTCAATTGTGCTCGATCTGTGTGTGGAAAGACTTTAAGGGGTCTATGAAGATCACACAGGAAATACAAGTCTATAAACAAAGTTCAAGGCACTTTAATTATTTTTTTTGTCCTGAAATATTGTTCATAAATGAACAAACATCTTTAATTTGTAATTCCTTTTGTCAGATTAAGTGTGCATATAATCTTTGACCCGACACTTATACTTCTAGGAATCTCTCCTAGAATATACTCATACACATGCACAAAAATATATGCAGACACATATTTAATACAGCTTGTACTAACAAAAGACCAGAAACAATTGGTTGAATATTATAATATAGTCATACAATGGAATACTATGAAGCCATTAAATAACAAACAAGTACTTATTAAGTAGCATCTATATGTCCAGAACCTTATTAAGTGCTAAAGAAAAATAAAGAGAATAAAAAGAACCTGAAGGAGCTTACAGTCTGGTTGAGTAAGGGTCAAAGATGCACATTATATCTCTGGCCTTAAACTTTGAGTCTGCTTTTTAATTTGTGTTCTTGAAAAAGGATCTTTTAGACCAGGGGTTGGCAAACGACAGCCCATGGACCAAATCCAAACTGCCTACTTTTGTTAGTAAAGTTTTATTGGAATGCCGCCACGCCCATTCATTTGCCTATTGTCTATAGCTGTTTTCCTGCTACAACAGCAGAGTTGAGTTGCAACAGAGACCAAATGGCTCGCAAAGCCGAACATATTTACTTACTGGCTCTTTACAGATAAAATTTACCAACCCTTGTTCTAGTCCTTTTTAAAAACCCTTTAAATCATAGTTCAAATTGGTAATTGAAAATTTATGTCCATAAATTCGTGGATATTCCTTCCTTTAAAAGGTGGAGATTAATTTCCCTCTATTTGAGTGTGGGCTGGACTTAGTAATTTCCTTCTAACAAATAGAGTACGGCAGAAATGATGTTGTGTGACTTCTAGATGAGGTCATAAAAGGTGTTGCAGCTTATGCCTGGCTCTCCCTCAGATCATTTCCTCTGGGGGAAGCCAACTTCTCTGTTGTGAGGATAATCAAGTAGCCCTATGGAGAGGTCCAGGTGGCAAAGAACCGAGCTCTCCTGTTAACACCAGCAAGGAACTAAGCCCTTCTGCTAATGGTCATGTAAGTGAACCATACTGGGATTGGATTTTTCAGTCCCAGTAAAGCCTTAAGATAACTGCAGTCCTGCCTAACGTCTTGCCTGCAACCTCATGAGAAACCCTGAGCCAGAAATATGCAGCTAAATTACTCCTGAATTCTTAACCCACAGGAACTATGAGATAATAAATATTTGTTGCTTTAAGTTGATAAGTTTGTGGGTAATTTGTCATTCAGCTATATTAACAAATGCATAGCTGAAAGTTATAGATGCTCTTGAGAGGGGGCTACAAACTTTTTCTTAAAGAACCAGATAGTAAACATTTTAGGCTGTGGCCTTACAGTCTCCATTGCAAATATCAAACTCTGCTGTTGTAGCAGGAAAGCAGCTATAGACAACAGTTAAACAAATGGGCATGGATGTGTTCCAATAAAACTTAATTTACAAAAATAGGCAACTGGGCTGTGGACTGTAATTTGTCAACTCCTGCTCTAGAGAAACTAATTATAATGATATTAAGAAAGGACTGGGGAGCGGATGTGGCTCAAACGATTAGATGCCTCCCTTCCACATGGGAGGTCCTGCGTTTGGTTCCCAGTGCCTCCTGAAAATAAGACGAACACATAATGAGCAAACACAGAGAGCAGACAGTAAGCCAAACAATAGGGGGGGGCGATAAATAAAATAAATTTTTAAAAATAAAAGGAAATGACTGGAGGGGAGTGAATGTGGCTCAAGCGGTTGAGTGCCTGCTTCCCACATGGGAGGTCCCAGGTTTGATTCCTGGTGCCTCCTAAAAAGAAAATGAGCAGACCCAGAGAGCACACAATGAACAGACAGAAAGTTCAAACAATGGGGGTGGGGAATAAATAAATCTTTTTTTAAAAAAAACAACAAACAACAAGCAAACAAATGAAAAAACCAGTTCAGTTTTTGCCAAGCAGAGAATAGAGATAAAATAATTGGAAGAGTAATGGGACTTCCCCATAAGAATTCTGATAGGATGAGGACTAAGCACCAACCAGATAAGAGAATGAGAAAAATGAACGTAGGAGAAAATTGCTCGTATGATCTTTTTGCCATGCTACTAAAACCTCTGAGCACCAGTGCCAGAGCTGGCATTTCAAACATACAAAGCAAGCTTGTTAAGGATGGGAGGAAGATTATTCCCTATCAACACCTCAAAAAAGAATTAGGAACCAAAAAGTGGTTGATATCTGTTAGTGGAAATTTAAAAGGGACCCAAACTTTAACATTACACTTTAAGTGTATCACTTTTTCTTTGTGGTCCTTAGAAGTTAGTAATTGCTCAGATTAGTAAATTTACTAAACATATTATTATAGGAAGAAAAAAAAAAACCATAACTAACTGGAGTCACATGCTGTATTAGAAGGAAGCCTTGCTATTTAGACTTTACCATCGTAGTCCGGGGTCACTATTTTCACCTTGTGGCAACTCCTCAAACTGCAGATTAACCATGCAGCCTGCAATCCTAAACCTATTGTAATAATAGCTAATATTTACTGAGTACTTAACTATAACAGCAGGCCCTGGGCTAAGCACGTTACATGCATTATTTCGTTAAATCCTCCCATCAACCCTATAAGGTTGGTATTATTATTATTCCCATTTTACAGACAAGAAAAAACTCAGGATAAGAGAGATATTAAGGAACATGTTCAAGGTCACCCAACCAATACGTGGCAAAGCTAGGATCTGAACCCAGGCAGTCTATCTCAAGAATCCATGGTCTTAACAGTACCTTCTGTAAGCAAATGCTCTGAAGAGAAAAGATTAAGTGCGACAATTGTGAGAGCTAGGACCTCATATCTTCTAAGGAAGGCCAATTTAGTTGGGTGAAGAAAATCACAAAACACTCTCCCAAACATACAGTAGCAACAATCATACATTACTGTACAGTGGAGTAGACTCTAATGGGGGGTAGGTTCCTAAATCAACATGTGAGGTAAAAATGAATATGGATAAATTACCCTAAAAATTCCCTAAATCGCTCATAAAGTGTAGTTCTACAGACATAGTTTTGTAAGGTGACAAGAGATTCACACCTCTCACCTTATGCTCTCTCTGGGATATATCCTCACGTAGGGGAATTTTTACTAAGATTTACCCTCATATTTAAATTCTCTCTCCTTCCCTTCCTCTCTCTTGCTGAGTGTACAGAGTTGAATGCACAAATTTTTAAAATGTTTAGATATTATTCCTCTGTAATACAAACCTAGAAGAGAATATAAATGCTAAAGCAACCCAAAATAAAGAGCATCAATAAATCCTCTCGTTTATCAAACACATCATAGGAATAAGTTACCTCAGGAATATTTCGACATGTCTCCATCATGGTACACACATTTTCCACTCTTTTAAGCCAGCTACCTTAGCCTACCCTGTGCTTGGGCATGATTCAGTCAGAACAACCTCTGTCACAAGCAGAGCAGATTTTTCTTTCCTTCTCATTATATAAAATAAATAAAGGAATTGAGGCACTTTTTTGAGATGACAGATACTCGGATAGCTGGGATCAAGAAATTTAGAAAAGGCTACTTGGAAAAAGAGTATTGAAGAAACAAGAGGACAGGAAAATACAATTAAGAATGTTCTGTGCCAAGGAAATGGTTCCAGAGGAAGAAGGCAAAGAAAAAAGGTAGAATGAGACAAATTCTCTGCAAAATCCAGTAGGTGCTACATCTTCCCAGCTCTCAATATATTAAGCCAAGTTCAGGAGCTGATTCATAAACAGACTAATCACAAGGTAAAAAAAGAAAGGGGGGGTGTGTTGAAACAGGATCAGGACTCAGGTAAGGCAAGTGAGGTACTCACCTTGGGTGCCAAATTTAAGGGGGCATCAAAAAACTCAGTAATCAAGATAATTGTATGCTTTACTAATACGCATCAATAAAATTGATTTGTTTGAAAAAAAAAACAACTAAGAAACCAACATGGGTAGATTACTGTTGACTAACTCCAGACTTTATTCTGATGTCACCAGTTTTTCCACTAATGTCCTTTTTCTGTCCTGGCACCCAATCCAGGATTCCACATTACATTTAGTCAAATTTGTATTTTAATAAATTTCAGTATCCTCAGATAAATGATATTTTAATGCAATATATATATATTTTTAAATCAAATTGGCAAACTATAGCCAGCCAACTGCTTTGCAAATAAAATTTTATTGAAACCAGGTTTAGGGTGAGGTGAGTGAGGCAATGCAAGTGCAAGATAGAATCCTGTTTTTATTTAAAATGTTGATCTTTTGTTCATCATGGATTTGTTTGATTGAGTTTGATTTTTAAAATATATTACAGGGAAGCAGATGTGGCTCAACTACTTGGGCGCCTGCCTACTACATGGGAGGACCCAGTTCAGGTCCCAGTGCCTCCCAAAAGAAGACGAGCAGATGCCACTGAAACGAGTTAGATGCCGCCCCTGCTGCAAACAGATGCCACAAGCCAGCAGATGCCACAGCCCAAGGGGAGCAGATGTGTCTCAGTCTATTGGGCACTTACCTCTCATGTGGGAGGTCCTGGTGCCTCCTGGAGAAGGTGAGCAAACAATGAGCAGACAGATGAGAGAACCATTTGGGGGGGGGGGATAAATAAAGTAAATAAATAAATCTTTTAAAAATACATACAACACGAGAGGAGAGAACTTTGGCATTTTTGATCCTGCCATGTGACAGAAAGGAGAAGACTCAACCAGCTAAACCTGGGGAGAGATGGACCATTTGCCTGATAGCTTACAGCTGACCTTGGGAAGAGAGCCAAGATTGATATAGGAAGCCCTGAGCGACAAGACCTATGCCAGCCTGCCGCTGAGATCCGGAAGAAGCTGGGCCCAAGGAGCCTCAAGAGGAAGAAGAAGCCCAGAGGGGAAAGCTGAAACATGGCAGAGATCGCCCGCCATCTTGCTTCAACATGCGGCAGCTGAGTTTGGTGAGAAAGTACCTCTTATGGTACCTTGAGATGGACCTTCCACAGTCTTGGGATCTAAGCATTTACCTCAAATAAATACCCTTTATGAAAGCCAACAGATTTCTGGTACTTTGCTTCAGCACTCCTTTGGCTGACTGATACACCCTCTGCCATCCCAATCCCACCCCTCAGAAATAATAGTTGTTGGGAGTTTGGTGTCTAATAGTTGACATCTTTTGTTCCAAGCCTTAACAAAAGTTTGTAATTCTGTGTATTACACAAATAAATAGTGCTCTTAATATTTTAAAATTTTAAAAATGAAATCATGGTATACATATAAATATATATATACACACATATTACATTAAAATATTATTTATATTGATTACTGAGCTTTTTGATACCCCTTAAATTGTGTGCTTCATTCACCTTACCCTAGTTCTGGCCCAGTTTGTAAACTAGAGAGAGGGAAGAGGCAGGAAGACGGAATCAGTAATTTAAAGATTTATGAAGGATTTGGGGTCAAGAAATGTTGGAGATTCCATCTTATCCTGCCCTTTGCATTCTGTGCTCTGGGCACCCTCATCCCAGTGAAGGCCGTGCATTCATTGAGCTCCTTCACTCGCCTTGGCAGCTGCACTCACTTTTATATATGCAGGTTCTGGAATGCTGGGAGCTGTATGGCAGCCAACATCTCTCCTCTCCCTTCTCAAACACGACATTCCCTGTAATTCAGTTACAGACACCTCTTTCCTTAGTCTTCTCACCCAGGGAGCCTGATCAAGGAGTCTAACTAAAAACTAAGCCTCATTTGCCTTCTCTGCGTATGCAAGTGAATTTGCATATATCTTGTGCCCATTTGCATTTTCCTCACATGGGGCATTTAGAATAAAAACAACATTCATGAATCAAAATGAAGCTTGTTCCATTCTTTCTCTGTCAAAGTATAGAGTAAGTAAAAAGATACTGCAGTGTGAGAAAAGAGCTGAAATTATATTTGCCAGGGTTATGTGTAGTTTTAAAAGCAATCCAATTTGGTGGCATTTACCACCACAAAATTGAAGTTTAATATTTATAGGTTTAGTCTTCAAGAACATAATCACTCATGACTGAAATAGCTACCCCCTTCCTCTACCATTCTTAAAGAAATCTGAGCCAAGAGCCCCTAAAAGCTGAAACTGCCCTCTTTTCTTCCTTCAGGTCACCACTTAAAGGGTGGGAAGCCTGGTTCCAGATGACTGATTTCTCCATTTGAGATGAAGTGGCTGAAGAACCAATTAAAAAGGAGAAAAGAAAGAAAGAATATTGCTCCTCATGGCCCCCTCAGCCCCTCTGGGAGCTCAAAGAACTAAGGAAAGGAAAAGAGTAGTCTGGTATGAAAACTGCACAGAATTTCATCTAAAGAAACAAACCAGTGGATAGTGGACGATTGGTCACTAAATGACAAAAACTGATGTAAAAAATAACAAGTGCTGAGCTCTTTACATAGTTTTTAAAAAATAGAACTTATAGGTAAGAATATATCAACATAATGCCAACACTGTCCAAGAGAGAAGATATCCTGACCAGAGGATGTGAATTTTGCAATCTATGTGACAGGTAGGTAGTTCAGTGAAGAAGGATGAAGCATTCTTTCAAAGTTTGAAAAAAAATCTCTTCAGTGCACTTAGCCTCCTTATTTTAAAATACCATGTTCTTAGAGTAATTTTCTAGTTATTGGATAATTTATAACCAAAAAGAGGTTCCCTGGAAATGGATTCCCATATTCAAAAAAAAAACCAGATATACTATCTACTATAATTTAATGAAATGGTATCCTGATTAATAATTCAGAGTTTTGTAAATTTGGTTGGTATGAATTGATGCCTAAGATACAGCCACTCTTGGTTAAGTTGATAAAATCAAGGTTCTGACCAACCTGTCACCAGTCTTACAATTTCTCCCTTTAAAATGTCATACACACATATGACAACACGGATGAACCTGGAGGACATTATGTTGAGCGAAGCAAGCCAGACACAAAAGGACAAATACTGTATGAATGCATTACTATGAAACAAATATATTGTGTAACATATTGTTTGACTTAAAAAAAAAAAAAAA
>JAQZBX010068617.1:0-15722 GCA_029593785.1 Cabassous unicinctus | reverse complement strand
GAGCAGGGCTTCTTGGCCTCCCCCTCCTGTGATCGCTTGGATCTGCCCAGCAAGGTGAGAGGAAGGTTCCAGGCCACGGTCACACCAGGGATGGTCCAAAGAGACCCTGAGTCCCAAGCTCATTCTCACTGACAGAAATTAGTTCCATGTGGCTGTGGGGCTAAGGTCCCTGTTTCCTTGCCAGGGGCCACTCTCAGCTCCTAGAAGCTGCCCCCATTCCTTGCCAATGGCCCCGTCCATTTTCAGGCAGCAATGGTGCACTGAATTCGCCTCATGCTTTGAATTCCTGATGGCCTCTTCTGCGACCAGCTGGAGAAAACACTGCTTTAAAGGGGCTCTGTGGTTAGGTCGGGCCTACTCCAATCATCTCCCTGTTTGAAGGTGAGCTGTGTCACATAACATAACCTAATCGCAGGAGCAAAATCCATCATATTTCAGGGTGGGTGTGTGGGACGCCTTGGGGGCCGTCCTCGAATTCATCCCATCACATCCCCTGACTCGGAACCAGCTCACCTCTGCCTCTCTCTCTGCAGAGGACATCCTGGGCATGGAGGCCGCCCGGCCCTGGGAGTTTGGGCCCAGCAGCTCCTGCCGCACAGTGCTCTTCCCGCTGCTGACGTCTGGCTCCGTCTTCTGGCTGCTCGGGCTCTGGGAGCGCCTGGGGCCCTGGCCGGGCCCGCTGAGTGGCTACATGCTGCTGGTGGGGCCGCGGCTCCTCTTCACTGCCCTCTCCTTTGCCCTGGACGGGGCTGTGCACCATCTGGCCCCACTGTGGGGCGCAGAGCGCTGGAATGCCCTGGTCCTGCTGGCCGGCTCCTACGTCACTCTAGTCTTCTACACGAGGACCTTCTCCAACGCCATCGAGGGACTGCTCTTCGCAGCGCTGCTGTTGCTGGTGACGCCCCACCCGGCGTGGTGCCTCACCTCCAAGAAGCCTGCTCCAGGCCCGCGGCGGCGTGGCTGGCTTCTCGGGGGCGTCGTAGCTGCCGGCTTCTTCAACAGGCCCACCTTCCTGGCCTTTGCTCTGGTCCCTCTCTTCCTCTGGGGCGTTTGTGGAGCCACGAATCCCGGCTTCAAGACACTGACCCATGAGGCCCTGGTGCTGCTGCCAGGGGCGGCGCTCACGGCGGCGATGTTTGTGGCTGTCGACAGCTGGTACTTCTCCAGCCTATCTAGGTCTAGTACCCTTGTCCTTACACCTGTCAACTTTCTGCACTACAACCTGGATCCCCAGAACCTGGCGAGGCACGGCACACATGTGCGGCTCACTCATCTGGCAGTCAACGGCTTCCTGCTCTTCGGGGTGCTGCATGGCCAGGCCCTGCAGGCTGCGTGGCAACAGCTTCAAGCCTGCCTCCGGGCCTTTGCACAAGTGGGCCTCCTGAAGGCACTGGGTGCCCAGGGCCTGCTGTCCAGCCCCAGGTCTCACCTCCTTCTCCTCTACTTCGTACCCCTGGCCTTGCTGTCTGCCTTTAGCCATCAGGAGGCTCGGTTCCTGATACCCCTTCTGGTGCCCCTAGTTCTGCTTTGCAGTCCGCGGGCCCAACCTGTGCCCTGGAAGGGTGCCCTGGTCCTCTTCAACGCCCTGGGAGCCCTCTTCTTTGGCTGCCTGCATCAGGGGGGCCTAGTGCCTGGCCTGGGGCACCTGGAGCAGGTGGTCCATGCTCCTGTGCTCCCAGGCATGCCCACGCACTACACACTCCTCTTTGCCCACACCTACATGCCCCCTCGGCACCTCCTACGCCTCCCAGGCCTCAGGTCATTTGTGGAGGTGGTGGACATGGGTGGGACTGAGGACTGGGCCCTGTGCCAAGCCCTGAACAACTTCACCAGCCAGCCAGCGTGCCAGGTAGCCAGAGGGCCGCAGCTCTGCCGCCTCTTTGTGGTGACCCCTGGCACCGTCAGGCCTGCCACGGAGAAGTGTGGCTTCCCCCTCAAGAATGAGACACTCGTGTTTCCTCACTTGACCCTGGAAGACCCACCAGCCCTGTCTTCCCTGCTGAGTGGAGCTTGGAGGGACCACCTCAGCCTTCATATCATGGAGCTGGGGAAGAAGCCGGGCAAAATGATGGAGCAGCCACTGCCCAAAATTCAGCCAGAGAATCTGCCACTCCACCTTCCGGATGGGTAGCTGGGTGGGTCAGGGCCCTGGTTCTTGTCCTTTTTTTTCTCTTCCAGAATTCCCATTCTGCCTCTCCTGAGCACAGCTGTTGGCTGCTCTGCCTTCTGGGTGAGCAGGCACCTTTTCCCTCAGAGACCAAAGATATGACCAAGCATGACCCAATGCCAAGGCCCTCAAAGAATCCTGGCATAACCAATGCACCTGATATCTGTTCCCACCCTATTCCTTCCAGCCACTGTGATGTTTTAAATATATTAAAACACCTGGTTGTGAAAAGAGATGATCTGCCTACTAATGACATTCCTGAATGACCTCTCCTTCCACCATGATGCCTTACCCCTTGCTGTCATGACAAACTGTTGGCTTCCCAGGTGCTTAGAAAGCAGTGAGGTGAAGTAGAGAGCATGTGACTCAGCTTCAGGAGACCTGAGTTCTAGTCCCTGGTCTGCCACTTACTGGCTGTGTGATTTTGAGAAAAAGCCTCATGCCCTCACCCAGTCCATTCTCCAATCTGTACTTGCATCAGAGAACCTCTGAGGTGTCTTGCCAGCTAACACTAGGTCACTCCTGGGGTGCACAGCACATGTCCCCTGCTTGGGCAGTCGAAGCTCTTTAAGCTTGAAAGTGGGGAATGTTTTTATATTTAATGGCACTTTATTAAATAAATAAAGTCCCTGCTCTCTCGGTGTTTGGTTATAACCAATACAAATCATTTTCAATCTTTTCTCCCTGCTCTCTTCTACTACTGTCCCTGACAGAGATGGTGGGAAACCCTGGCCATTTCTGTACCTTGCTTTTTGAGAATCATTTTCCCAGATTAGGAGCCCAAATATTCTTCCTCCTCAGTATTGCTGTCTGTTTAGGCCCTCTCGGCCTCCCTGGTGGGAAAAGAGAAGATGCAGGGCTCAGTCATATCTGACGGCACTTGAGGACAGTTTGGTACTCCCAGAGGCCTTTCTTCTTAAGTATGGTCTGGTCACTCTTCATGTTCAGAGCCTGTGTCTGAAATCTCTCTTCACAGGACAGGGCAAGCCCCATGCCAGACCAACACCCACTGCTCCAGCAGAAGCCACCACACCCCCACAAAACAGGGTACCTTCCACCCAAGCCACTGGGAGTGTGAGAAGCTGTGGTACTCCTAAGCCTGTCTTTTTTTTTTTTTTTTTTTAAGATTTATTTCTCTCTCCCCCCTTGTTGTTTATGCTCTCTGTCTGCTCTCTGTGTCTGTTCGTTGTGTGCTCTCTGTATCTGCTGGTCTTCTTTTTAGTAGGCACTGGGAACTGAACCTGGGGCCTCCCATGTGGGTGGGAGGCACCTAATCGCTTGAGCCACCTCCACTCCCTGTTTGTCTTATCTTTCACTGTGTTTCCTCACTGTCTTTTGGTTGCGTCATCTCACTGCGTCATCTTATTGTGTCAGCTCACCACACCAGCCCGTCGCATCAGCTCACTGTCTTGCTCATCTTCCTTAGTAGGCACCAGGAACCAAACCTGGGACCTCCCATGTAGTAGGCAGGTGCTCAACTGCTTGAGCCACATTGCTTCCCTCCTAAGCCTGTCTTAATTCTCACTCCTCATGCTTCTACCATCCCAAATGAGAAAAAGAGGCACCCAGGTCACAGGGAAGACCAGTGACGTGGAGGTCCACAGAGCAGGAGACTGAACCTAAGCAAAAGATGAAACCTGAGTGCTTTTCCAGCTCTGCCTTCTGGCTAACCCTTGGTCACCATAGAGCAACGCCTCTCACAAGCATGCTGCTTTGTGGCTGCTGCTTGGGCCCTAGAGCCACATTCTCCTTGGGACCCAGCCCCACCAAAGAAGAGCAAAGTCTGGTGTGCTGGCAAATGTTTAACAACTAAGTCTTTATTTTGGGGGAGGGAGGCTGATTTGTAGTGTTTGCCTTTTTCCATGGTGTAAATACTCCCACCATGGCCAATTCAAGCTACCAACATGATGCCACTGAATGGGAGTTGGGAAGAGATGCCAGCAATCTGCTCTCATGAGCCAGTATGAGCTGGTTCTAGCACACCATGAACCATTTCCCACCTTTGAACTTTATGGTACCCATTCATGACGCTTCATTGTTCTCGAGGTTTACTTTTCTACCATGAACCTCTGATTGGTCTTTATATTCCTAGTGCTTATCATCATATCTGGCACTGGCAAGCATTTTTGTTTACTTTGCCAAAGATGGCTTTTTTCCCAACAGATATAAATCAAGTGCTAACTTGGAGACACCTTAGAGTATGGGACCTCAAACTTTCCTCTGGGCTTCTTGGGACTTTTGCCTCTCCCCTCCCCCACAATTGGGTTCACACCCTCAGAATTCCCAGGAGGAACCATTGGTGTGGCAGTCCATGTAGGCTGTGGTGGTCCCTGAGCTCTGAATTTGTTCATAAAGTGTTGGTATTTCTCCAGCATCAAGCAGTGAGTCTTAACTGGCCTGCAGGATAGTGGATGAGTTGCTTTTCTTCTTCATCTTCTGGCAGAGCTTGGAAGAGTTTGAGAAGGGATGCTGGTAGGCTGCTGCCACTGGGGATGGTGGAAAGAATTCGATCTGTTTCTCCATTAATAAGGTAACTGGTGGAATCGCAGGCCATTGGCTACAAACATTGGAGACTATGCCTCCAATGAAGGGTGCGTGGAAATCAAATCACCTCTGGCTGGAGCAGAAAGTTTTCTCTATCTGCTCCCTGTGATCCCTTCCAGAAAAACAGAAGGAACTTAGTTCTTATACAACTTCTTCCAGGATAAATAAGCAACTCACTCTTCTCGTGCCTTCCTTCCTTTCTTAACAAATGGCCAGTCTGTGTCTGGAAGCTTCATTTCTTCCTTACTGCTTTCCCTCGTCTCCAGCAAGAGATAGTCCCAACAAGTGTGTGTGCTTGTTTATGTTGGGGGTATGGGTTTGGGATGAGGACTGCTAATATTCTGCTGTTCCGATATCCAAAGACTGAAGAAACAGAGGAGGCATCAGGCGGGGCAAGGTCCTCAGGCTCCCCACTGACAGGCTCAAAGGAGAACCTAGTGAGTCGCTTCTGGTCCTAGAGAGGGAGGCTTTGATAGCAACTCTGATAGGGAGACAGGATGCTAAACCAGGACTTTGGTCATTAGAAGTGGGACCTGCCTGGCTTCAAAGAGGATTTAATAGCACTTCTGATGGGAAGACAGGAGAGTGGGGTGCCAAATCAGAAGTTTGGCCATTAGGAAAGTGGAGAACAAGCTACTTTTAGTTTTTCCATTCTCAGAGTATATGTAACAATTCTATTTGTAACCAAAAAAATGTTCCTTTTAAGGATGTATGAAGCAGGACCTAGAATACCTTCTTTGACCTTCTCAGGTCAAGGGAAACAAAGTCAATTTAGATAAAATTGAAGACTTCTCACCTCCTGCTTTTGACTGTAAACTCCTTAGAGTCACCCTTATCTTTTAAACAGCCAATACCCTAAGGATCCCTCTCCTTTTTTTTGGCATATCCAATATTTGGGTAGAGAGATATTTTTCTCTTTTTCAGGTATATTTTCAATTTATGCCTCATCCTGTCAGTGGAATGTTTACTAGTTAAGTTCATCTTCTTTGGGTTATAACTAACCAGAGGGAAGAAAATCTGTTATTGTAAGGATACTGAGTTATCTCTCAGAACCTAGAGTCATACAACTAAGACTTGAAAAGGGCAGAATCAGGCTCCCTTGGCAGTAGGGGTTTCAGGACTTTCTCTTTAGGTCACAAATGTGAATATGGCTACCAATAATTCTTTACCTTGAGTCTGAATTCCTAGGGATTTGCATCTGATTGGCCTGTGGCCAGGGAACTGAAAACAAGGTTGTAGAAAATACACCTAGTGGGCAGAGAAAATAGGACAGCCAGCCACTCCAGTAGGTGCCCAGGGCAGAATGAAAGGCTTTGTCACCTGTGAAAGCTGTCAGGTTTCAAGCACATCAAGCAGAATTATTTAGGCATCTTTTTATGCCTCTCAAAGGTAATCACTGGGCCTACTCCCAGAGCTGGCCTGCTACAGCTCTGTGGGAGGATCCATTGGTGGTGTCCTTGGTGGCAGTCCATGACGCATCCTCTTAACAAAGATAATGAAGGTGGGGAGAAGGATCCTATTCCTAGGAAAAGTTGCTAAACAGAAACTGATACCAAAAACTATAAAATTAAGAGTAGGGCTGCCTGCATGAAAGCAATACTAATTACAACACATGGCTGGGTAGCCTTTGTACCCAAATACTGTGTAGCACCAGGACTGGAACCACTGCTCAATTTATCAAGCAAGAGCAGGGCCCAGGCCGAGGCAGTAAAAATGGTAGCCAATGACCCAGGTGTCCATGAATGGATAAACTGTGGTGTATTCACACAATGGAATATTATGTAGTTGTAAGAAGAAATGACATCGTAAAGAACATGACAACATGGATGAATCTGGAGGGCATTATGTTGAGTGAAGCAAGCCAGACACAAAGGACAAATACTGTATGATAGCACTATTATGAACTAGATTGTGTAATATATTGTATGATTCCATTTATATAAAATGTAAATATAAGGGAAAGACATGGCTCAAGCGGTTGGGCACCTGCTTCCCACACAGAAGGTCCTGGGTTCCATCCGGGGTTCAGTCCCCAGTACCTCCTAGGAACAAAAAACAAAACCAGACAACAAGCAAACAAGGGAGCTAACTCAGGGAAGCTGATGTGGCTCAGTGGTTGAGTGCTGGCTTCCCATATACAAGGTCTCAGGTTCAATTCCTGGCCCTGGTACCTCAAAAAAAATAAATAAAAGTAGATTATAAATCATTTTATAACGATGAAACTAAATCAGTGGTTATATAGGGCTGGGGAAGGCATGCTAAGGGGTGTGGAGTTTTTCTTTTTGGAGTAATGAAATGGTTCTAAAATTTTTTGTGGTGATGAATGCCCAACATCGTAATTATACTAAAAGCCATTGATTACATACTGGCTAGATGGTATGGTATGTGAATATATCTCAATAAAACTGCTTAATAAATAATTGTGCAAGAATAACCAGAAATAGCAGCTATGTACAGCAGGGGAAACAGATCGAGGGAAGAAGAATTTTCTTGTCTGTTTTTTATTAGTAGTAGTATGAAAAAATGAAAATGCTCTAATAATGACTGAAATGATGAATGCACAACTATATGATTATACCAAAAACCATTGACTGTACACTTTGAATGAATTGTATGCTTTATTAATATGTATCAATAAAAATGATTTGTTAAAAAAAAAGGTAGCCAATGGCCATTTTGTTAGGCGTGAAGTATGAAATGAATTGTAATCACTTTAAAAAACAGTTTCCTTTAGGAAACTTAATCTCCAGCTTCTGAAAAATTAGAGATCCAGCACTATCACAGTCCCACACAACAAAACAGCTGGTACTTTAAGAGTATTATTTCATGTTGAATCTTCCGTTTGTAATTGAGATCACTGCATTAATATCATTAATTGGCAAATTTAGGAACATTTCATGTAGTAAATCATAATCTTATGATTATGATTACCTCAGCTTTGAACCTAACCGGGAAGGGGATCCAAGACTTATCTGGCAAGTTCCCTCAATCTTGATTATTTCAAGATTCTTAATTTTGAATAATATTATACACATCAATAAGGGCGTCCATAGGTTACCGGAGGGATTCCTCCCAAGGACATTTGGCAAAGGCTGGAAAGATTTCTGGTTGTCAAAACTGGAGAGATGTACTGCTGGCATCTGGGCAGAGTCCTGGGAGGCTGCTGAACATCCTACAATGTGTAGCATCTCTGCACAACAAAGAATTATCTGGGTGTGCAATGTCAATACTGCAGAGGTTAAGTTCTGATATAAACCTCAATTATTCCCGAACTTCATGGAAATGTACAAGTGTGGAAGATAATTTTTTATCTATGCAGTTTATCCCTCAGTAAAACTGAAACAAAGAAAAAAAAAAAAAACAGCTGGCACTGAGCAGCTGTTACTCCTCTGGATGGGTCAGAGGCTCTCCTATGTGACAGTGCCCACCCTATTTATTGCTTGTCCCCTGCAGGCATGTGTTTGAAATTCCCAGGGTAGACTATGACAGTCAGGAAAGCTATGGTCACCAGCCTAAATGTCCTTCCTGTGGCTTCAAGCTTTCTAGATTACATGATTAACTAGGTAGTCCAATTAGAGATTATCAGAAATTCTGCTAGGAGCCCCAAATGACAGGGCATTTCTGTATACATTTGATTTCCTAACCATGGATCCATTAGCTGGACCAATCATACTTTGTATCCCAGACCTCTAAAATGGGGACTAGAAACCCTGGTAGCTTGCTCCACGGTAGAAAGTAGTCCTAATGCCTGGTGAAGATGGGAGAAGGCAGGCACTGAGGGTCACGGTAAACGCTGCAAAGAAGCCATGATTAAGGATTGATGCCCCGGAGTCAAATGCCTGTGTTGACATTTCACTCTGTAAAGCCTCTGGTAACAAGAAGTAGCCTCCATTTCCTCACAGGAAACTGGTTGTAAAGAGTAAATGAGATAAACACACAGATGCAACTAGCAAGTGCTAGGAGAGTAAGCACTCAATATGTGTTAACTATTACTATCATGGATCTACAGTCCCCAGGATTTCTAATCCATACTGCCTGAGAAGTATCACACTCAGCCCCGTTAATCAGCTCACACATTTAATCAGAGTATTTTGGCAGCCGCAAGATTGTCTTTTCATCGATAATCTTCCCTGGAAGAAGTGGCCGGCTGTACCAGTGCAGAGGCAGCAGCATCTCTCCAGAGTTTTGGTCCCACTCGCAAAAGGCAGGATCTCTTTAGGGCCGTGGTTCGGTCCATGGCTCTATGTTGGGTTATCAGGGCCCGAACTATCTTTATCAGGCTTCGGGGTCTTTCACCACACTGTGCCCTGTCCAATCACTGGGCTTCAATGGGGCTGTCGGTCTGGTCTGGGCTTTCCTGAGTGGGACCTCTGTAAGCCGACAATCCGGGTCCGAACTCGGAGCCGTGCGCAGTGCTAGGAATGACTCAACGCCGAGGCTGATGTAGAGCCCAGAAGAGAAAATGACCTTGGTTCGGCCAAGCCCGGGCTTAGGAATCTGAGCCGGGTCCCTTCTGACTACCTGGTGGTGACCCCGGGCGGTCCCGGAGGCCGCGGCGCAGCTCCTGAGTGAAGGTGTCTCTGAAGCGGGCAGCGCGGCGGCCCAGGGAGTTCGCGGGCCCAGCCGTGAGACCCTGGAGGCGGCGGACTGCGTCCTGACCGCGCAGCTGGGCCTGCAGCAGTGCGAAAGCCGTAAGCTGGGCTGCACGCCGGATGGGCCGCGACTCGGACAGACGCTCCACCAGCTGCGAGCTGTTCAGCAGGGAGGCCAGCAGCCGCCGAAGAACCATCCTACCCAGAGCGTCACGGAACCCAGAGCACGGCGCTCTCGCCTTCTAATCGGCGACTCCCAACAACGGACCGCTTCGGCACCCGTGCCGCTTGATGACGACACTGCGGCGCTTGGATTGATCCCTAGCATTGCCGCTTTCTGCAATCTGCTTACGCATTTCCTGTTCCGGCTCCGCCTCCGGCACCTCGTTGTTCCCGGCATCCCGGCGTCCTCTTTTACCATTTTGCACTATGTCCGGCGGCCTCCTGAAGGCGCTGCGCAGCGACTCCTACGTGGAGCTGAGCCAGTACCGAGACCAGCACTTCCGGGTGAGGAAGGCCGGGCCAAGAGAGGGAAGGCCCTGGGCCAGAACGCTGAGAAACGGGTTGCTTTTGTCTCATTGTTTTGTCTTCCATACAGCTGCTATCCCGAAACGCGAAGTGAGGCCTTGGTGCAGTTGCGGGAGGCAGGGAGTGGATGTGAAGCGGCGTTTGGATATCACTGAAGTCACTTTCTCTCAGAAAGGGAGTTCGAGGCTCGAGTTCTCATTCCCTTGCAGCCGCCCCTTGTACGCGGAGGCGCTTTCCTAACCCAGATATCTGGGCCTTTTTTGTTTCAATTAGATCAACGAAACGATACCCTTTGGCGTTCGTCTAGTAGGAAGGTCTTACAGTGCTCTCAGTGGTGGGTGGCAGACAGATTTGAGCCCTGCCTCCGCTCTCGGGGAGCCCTGGGTGTGGAGAGATGGATCAGCCAAGCTAAGCACGTTGAGGGTGTTATTGAGTGTTATGAAAGCTTTCTGCTAAGCTCTTCCCTAGGAGGAGGAGGAAGACAATTACGTCATCCTAAGAGCTCACAAGCCTCTAGTAGGGATTGTAAATGGAAGCGAGTAAACCTAATCCGATAAAGAAATGAGTGGGAAGGAGGAACTGAGATTCAGAAAAGGGAGAACCCTTGTAACTGGGAGGAAAGGCGCATATAGCAGAGGGTAGGCGTGGCAAATGTGTAAAATTGTGCTAGTGGAAAAAGGACGTTTTGTTTGAGACCAAATTGAGGAGGATCTTAAATTCATTTAACAGTCAACAGTTTTTAAATGTTTACTGTGTGCCAGGCATGGTTTTCATTTCTACCACTTTTCACAGTTCTCATTACTTTAGAAAAGTTTCACATCGTAACTATCTTGAATTTAAGCCATCCATCCTGCAAGATTTAAAACTGTGAAAGGATTTCACTTTGCCGTTCATCTTTGCAGTATAAAGCTTATAGCTTTAACTAGATAATAATACAATACTGCCATGCGGAATTTCTAGGGTTCCCTGAATGGAATCCACATTAATATACTTTAAGTACTTACACGACAGTTGTCTTAAGCTATAGGCTGTTTGTTTGGATATTACTTGTGTGAGAAAAGCAGAAAAAAGGAAATGCCTCCTGACCATAATTTTAACAAATAAAGAATATAAAGGGAACCTCCTTTTCCTAACTTCTCATTACAGAGTTCTGAAAACCTATTCTGTGGGTTTTTAAGGGCAATATGGGATTGGAAGTAAGACTAGGATTGAATTCCAGCTACAACTACTGCTTACCTGTGTGACCATGACAAGTACTTAACTTTTTCCTTGTGAAAAATGGGGATAATAAATTAGGATCTATTTCTTACAGTGGTTCTGAGAATTAAATAAGAGGTCATATATGTAAGTCTCTGATTTTCCCAGAGACAGACATAGTTACCAGTTTCTTGTATGTGATATCTGTGTATATTCAGGCTTAATAACTTGGAGCATACTCTTCTCACTGTTCTGTGCTGTTTGTTTTGCACTTCATCTTGGGAAATGTTCCATATCTTTGTATGTGGTTTTACCTTTTTCTAGGGGCTGCATATATGATGTGCCATAATTTATTTAATCAATTTTCTTTTGATGTGAGTTTATATGGTTTCCCTATTTCATTCATCTACCACTGAACGTGATCATGAGATCTTTTGCTCTGAACACTGCTGCAATGTATTCAGAGATGAATAATGCAAGGTCGTATTTTCAGAGTGAAGTAAACTGGGCAGCATTACATATGGAGTAGTAAATGAAGGAAGGGCTCTTAGGAAAGTGCTCTCTGGGGGCTGAAAATATGTCTACTCAGCTTTTGCTTTCCAAGCTGTATTAGTGATACACCATTAGGTGTAAGAAGGATCACCTTAAATCCAAACAGTAGTATGGTTGATGTTAGAGCCCTACCTGGGTCAGAAGGGCCTGAGAGCCGGATCAGCTGATAGACTTTTTATTTAATTAGCATTTGTCCTTACCTAATGTAAAGGCCAGAAAAGAAGGTCCAGGGACAGCCATGCTGGTTTCTGTGAGGGCATCTAAATGTCCATGTCTAGCCCATGATGAACCATCTTGTCCCCAGGGATCGTCAGGTGTTTTTGCTGAGACCAAGTTATACTCCTGCCTCTGGCTTCATCCTGGCTCTCAAGGTCAGGAAGCGCAGAAAGACATATCTCTTGTTTTTAGTGATGACTCTATTTTCTCTTAAGTTCAGAGAAGAATATTTGAGTATGTAAACCATCCAAGCAGTCACTGCTTTGTACAGTCTTTAAGGGAGCATTACAGGGGGAACCCTATCTCTGGAAATTCATTAATTTTTCACTACAAAGGATAAGAGAGCCTTTTCTCACATATTGGCTCAAGGTTTGGTACTTAAGTTTGGGGCATAAAAGAAGGACCCTGTGCTGAGAATATGGAGTATGCAGGGAAAAGATATGACACTTGTGTGGCAGTACAGTGCAATGGAAGGAAGCTTGCATGAGATATAACTTTCAAGTCTTGACCCTCTACTAAAAGCAGTCTGGACCTTGCGTAAGTACTACACAGAATGTGAACCCTCTTTTCACAAGGGACTTTTGGTGGATTGGGATGGCGAGAGACACTGATTCCCAAATCAGAATTAATGACAGTTTTACCATATTCAGGAATATTATTTAAACAGGGCCCTTTCTAGGTTGAATTGCTTACCTTTTTCTCCATTTCTAGGGTGACAATGAAGAACAAGAAAAATTACTGAAGAAAAGCTGTACGTTGTATGTCGGAAATCTTTCCTTTTACACAACTGAAGAACAAATCTATGAACTCTTCAGCAAAAGTGGTGACATAAAAAAAATCATTATGGGCCTGGATAAAATGAAAAAAACAGCATGTGGATTCTGTTTTGTGGAGTATCCTTCCTGTGCCTCTAATGTAGCTCCTGAACCAGGGTAGAGATGAGAGTGGTTGTTGCCTGTTTAAAAAAATAAGTGAGAATATGAGCTTATTAGAATCTCTGTTCTTAATCTCTCCCTCTTCTTCCTTCAGCTGCCTCCTGCCTTCTGTATGATGTGTGTACACGCTTATGTTGTGAAAGCTGGTAACATTTACCTTATGTTCTGTTCTGAAATCTGTGCTTTGTTAATGATTGATTCTTTAAGAAAAAGTCTTCTGTATGTATGTCCATGGTATTAAAAAACATCCAAAGGGTGTAGTGACAAAATAATCACCATAGCACTATAAACCCTTAACTCCCTTCCCCAGAAGTAGCCAGTTACTGGTCTCTTGGGTGTCCTGCTAGAAATAATCTGGATGTGTGGTAGCATACTGTTTGCAGTCTTCTCACCCCCCCACACACACACACACACACTTATTTTAGAGAGTGTTCCAAGTCAGTACATGTAGGTCTACCTCTTTTTTAAATGGCTGTTTGGTATTTCATTTTGTAGATGGAGTATATAGATTGATTTTATAGATCAAAACCATTCTTGTGATCATTTATTTTCTTTCTTTAAATATGAGTTCTAGATATATCCTTTGGGTCTTTTAATTTACTTGCCATTTTGTTTTCTAGTCTGAGAAGTTTCCTACACCTGATCTAATGTGTCTTTTTTTTTTTTTTTCCTGTGCCCCCTTTAACTATCTTGGGTCAGTCCTGGTTGTTTTTTCTTCTTTTTTGGTTGTATTTTATGCTGTAAATTTTCCTCAAATGTTTGGTGATCCCTGGGTTTCCATTCATCGTTAGAGAAAAAAAGGCTGACTCTCTTGGATAGACCCAGGCAGGGTTCCCTCTCAAGTTGCTGGCTTGCCTTTGCTGTATGTGGGTTTCCCAAATCCAGGCAGCTCATTCAGAACCCTATAATTTTATTTTTATTGCCTGAGATTAAATGCCTTCCAGCTTGCAGGTCTTCTTTCCACATGGAAATGCCTATAATTAAGCCCTTTCAAGAATATTTCTAACTGTGACTTTAATTCCATCCATTAGCACTCTTCCATCAGCTTCTGTTAAGTCTCTTGTCTGTTGATGGCCTCCTTAGGTTCAGTTTTCTATTGTCTTAATGTGGGTCTTGAGAAGGAAAGGAGAGAAATAAGCTATCAACTGGAACCTGAAGCCCTATTGTCCCACTTGATTTTGATACTTCTAGACTAAGCAAGCTTCTTCCATTCTCCTTCCATACACAAGGGACTAGATGGCCCAGGTTTTGCTTTTGCCTCTGGTGATGATGGCATAAAATACTTCACAGGATGCAGGGAAAACCATGAAAAAACAAAAAGGCTAAGAAAATTCACCCAATAGATAGTCTGAAATTTTTGTAATTTGTTGATATTCAAAGAGTCTGAGAACCAGTGTGTTTCTGCCTATTTGCCTTGTAGGTCAGAGATCAACAATCATAGTGGCAAATACCTGAAAGGAAGTACCATTGACTACTGTTTTTTGTTTTTTCCCTCAGTTTATCCATTATTAAGATGTTGGATACTGGAATTTCAGGAACTGTTTACCTACCTGTGTAATTATAGGCAAGAAAAAAAAATACAGATCAGCATTTTCTAAACCCAGCTGATAATCATAATTGTTTGTAGAGATTTTTAAAAATGTCATCCAGAGATAGATTTAGTAGATCTGATGTAATAGGTTTGGGAGCTACTAACCTGGATGATACTTTTGAGTCTTTCCTTCTAGTACAGTGCAGCAGCAAGTCTATCTGCACCTAAGATATTTCGTGAATATACAGTTCCGGCTTTGGATGTCACTATTTTCTTGAATAAGGCTCTGTGTGCAGTTTCTGGTCTAAACCTGCACTGAATACATTTTGCAAACCAAAATATGGGGTCAATGGGACCAAATAATTGTTAACAGGACTATCCAGGAAGTCATGATCATTGTAGCCATGGATAAATATTTGATTCCTTAAAAGTGCTTCTTAACTTCAAACAGGTCTGTGCAAGCCAAATTATTGTCATCTCTGAATTCCACTTGGATTAGTTTGTGTACTTTTTCTTACAACTCGGCTTCATTTAGCTTTTGCTTTCTTTATTTCCAAAAACATTTGGAGAAATGCTATGTAGTGTTCCTTAATATTACGTTTAAGGTACTATTCAAGAGCAGATGCAGAAAATGCCATGCGATATATAAATGGAACTCGTCTGGATGATAGGATCATTCGCACAGACTGGGATGCAGGCTTTAAGGAGGGCCGGCAGTATGGCCGGGGGCGATCTGGAGGCCAGGTATGTAGGAAGGCTCTCTGGGCTCAGACTATGCCTGGGTTCCTAGACCAGGTGACAAGTGTTTTTTTTTGTCAGTTTGTATTTACTCTTATGAAATTATCTTTGTGCCTATAATCTTGTCTTGAAATAAATCTGAAAACCATCCACTGGGATTGGTAAATTATTTTTGTAAACCATTTAAATAGTATATTGTATACATTTCCACAAGCAGTGAACTTCTATAGTGCAAGTTTTTATCTTAAAATAAAGGGCCTAATTTAAGTACATAGTCTTTGGAATGCCCTATTATTACTGAGCACTGATGAATAAGAATCTGCTGTTTGGTAAAAAAAAATTACTGGGCAACCTCAGATAATTTTGCAAGGCAATTGAGCTATCAAGAAAAAAGTTTTATCCTGCTTGACTGCTTACACTATAACATCTAAAAAGATATACTTATTTAACATATTTGTGGGAAGGATGGTTATTATAGCAGTCTTCTCTATATTATAATTGTGTTCTTTTTAATTAAGGTACGAGACGAGTATCGGCAAGACTATGATGCTGGGAGAGGAGGCTATGGAAAACTGGCACAAAACCAGTGAGTGGGTGAGAGCTCCATCAGTGAAAAACTTTTGCCTTGGCCTGTTGAATTGTTGAAGAGCAATACTGAAGGTCTGCAAACCAGCCCATTTCTACCCACCTTTGATCAATGTCTCTACTGGGTTAGAAGCCTC
>JAQZBX010068616.1:0-15720 GCA_029593785.1 Cabassous unicinctus | reverse complement strand
CGCTAGAATAATCCAAATTCCTTCTAACATTTTTTTTTCTTTTAATTTTGCAAAGCCTTCTTTGAAAAGGCTTTTCTGAGACTCACTAAATGAATAAATTTTGGGGGGACCTGAGGTAAAGGGTTATAACCCTCCTCCACTGCCACCTGCTTTTTTAATGATGTTTGGTAAGTTTCTTTTTTCTCCCCACTGCTAGAGAAGCAGTTGTCACAAACAAGATTTTATAACATGTGATAGGTTTTTTACAAGGTTTCCTTCTTGACAAACTGAGCACCCTGCAGGGAGAAAGTAGGCAACTGTTTCTACTAGGGTACTTTCTGGGAACATGAGTCATTTTTAAAAATGCCATCTACCAGGGGTTCTTAACCTTTTTGGTTCCACGGACCCCTTTGCCAGTCAGGTGAAAACCACGGACCCCTTACTAAGTCCACCTATACTATGTATTATTTAATAAATACACCACACCCGCACCAACCCATCCCCGCAATAATAGTGTTGTTTTTTTTATTTGAATTCAAGCTCACGGCCCCTTGTTAAGAACCCCTGCTATATACTAACTTGAGTTTGCAAATTGCCTCACAATTTAATTCGGATCATCTAACTTTATTAAATCCTGGAGGACATGTCCCACCACATGCTGTACCAATTAAGTATTTTTTTTAAAAGACCTTTACCTCTAAGTTCTGTAGCCATTTGTCTCTTATAACTGCTATATATCAGCCTAGGGCTTTTAAGTTCAATCTCAGCCGTTTCCTGAGCATATATAAGCATCCTTTCTACACAATGACTTGGCTATCATTGCTCTGGTTTAAACCACAGGAATATTGGGAGTATCGGAGCAGGATGAGGTGGGGATGCACTGTCATCTTACTATTCATCCCAGCTGCTGCTTTAACATTCTGAATACAGAGATTTCTGCTCTGGGAACCATTTAAAGAGTAGTTGTACCTACTACATGCTTAGAGGAAAGCTGATCTCTTTATTTCCACCACTTCAAACTCTTACAGTAACAATCAAACACCTTGGAATTTTTTTCTTTTGATTTCATTTTTTACATGTCTTTAGTTTAATAAGTGCTGAGCTAGTCAGGGTTTCCGATCACAAACAACAGAAATCACGTGTGGCTAACATGAGCAAAACATGAATATATTGAAAGGATGTAACACAGACCACAGAAATGATGGAGAACCAGGCTCAGAGGACAGGCGGGAGCCAGGAGAGGACAAGGATGGCCAAGGCCCCAGGGCAGGGATGACCTGCCCGGGAGGCTGCCACCGGAATCACCCTAGGACTTGGACTTTCTCCACTGTGCAGCTGGACTCATGTGTCTCTGAAACCATCCCAAGTAATCTCACTCCATTCTTTTACCTCTGCTTCTTCACCTCCAGAGTCAAAGTACTAGGCAGGAGCATCTGACTGGCCCAGCCTGGATCGCACCCCCCAAGGCATAGCTACCAGGGAGTCATGAAGGGAAGCTTGTCTTCCTTTGGCTTCTGTAGTGGAATGTGTTTCCCACTGGACTTAGGAATCCCCTAAATAGGATGGGTGTTGTTTGGATGATGGGCCACCAACAGTGATAAATATTTGCTTTATTTAAAAGAGCTTAGCTCGTTTACTTTCCACTCATCCTGATGAGGCGGCTGTTACTTTCTCAACCTTATGCATGAGAATCTAGAAGTACAGAGCGGTAAAGCAACTTGCCAGAGGTCACAGAGCTTGGACCTTAGCATATGCTGTTCCCACTGATTGGCATCCTTCCTCTCCTCTCTCCCACCAATTCCTACTGCTCTTCAGATGCCTGCTCTAAGGTCATTTTCTCATCAAAGCCTGAGTTGAGCCACCTGGTAACATTAACGCCTGTTATTTTAGTCTCACCTGGGACTGTATTTCCCCCTTTAAAGCCCTATCACATATATAATTAAATAAATATTTAGTCTTTTGTCTTCTCCCCAAGTAGATATAAGCTCTGCAAAGGCAGGGACTATGTCTTGTCCCTCTCTGAATCACCGGTACTTAGAATGGTGCCTGGCACACAGTAGGTCTCAATGAATATTTGTTGAAAATTGGTTAAATGAATGATTGAATGGTTGAATGAATGAAGCAAGTTTAAAACCTCAAGCTCAGCTACTGCTTACCACAAATCACTGAAATCGCAAACTCCTCAGTAAATTGTGATTTTCAGCAATCTGAATTATATTTTTACCAAATGTCTGCCACTGCCTCAGACATGTCCACATCAATATTTGTCTGTTTAGTTCATTTCTATAACCCAAGCATACTTTTGTGTGCCTGGCACATAATAAGTGCTCAATAATCAATTGCTGAATGAATGAATGAATGAATGAGTAGGTTTATAGACTTCCCCCAACTCCCAGACTGTCAATCAGAACAGGGAAGATTCCTGAAGAGGGAAAATTCTTTCTTGCTGGAAGAGGGCTAGGTCAATCTGAATAGAAAGTACTGAGTGTATAGTACTGAGTAGTGAATCGGACGTACTGAGAGGGAGAAGGAAAGAGAAATGGAATGGCTGGGGGTGGAAGTGATTCCAGAGAGCTGCAGTGGCAGATGTGCAGCACGAGGGACTTGTATACCAGAGGAAAGGGGATTCTATACACATGCCTCATTAAGATCCCCTTTCTCATCCTTTGAGAAATTTGTGTAAAGAATGGAATCTCTCTGTAATTACTTTGGGTTGTTGAACTGTGCTTTCAAATATGTCACAAATTCAAGACCGGACCACATGGGTTTCTCATTTTGAATAGGTTACATGTAAAACCCAAATTGTCATCTTCCTTACAAGAGAGCTCCTGATTTTCTTGCAACCCGACATCCTCCTAGTTCAGAAGCCTTTAACTTTGGAGTCATGTTGGACTATTGGACTCTTCATTTTTCTTTGATCCCAATGGCCAACCTGCCTCCAAATCCTATTGATTCTTTACAATATCTCTTGGCCTCTTATTTGTCATTGTTAGTTATACAACCTTTATTTAGACCCTAGTGTCATATTTTCTGGGATATATAAAACTTGTAATTAGTCTCCTTGATTCTAGTTTCTTCTTATCCCCAATTTATCTTACAAATCATATAACATTTGAAAATGCCTGCAGCAGATCAAATACACGGTTCTCAGCCCCACGTTAAGCACGCCCCTCCTCCATCACCTAGCCCTCTTGATCTCCGCCGGGGGTCTGCAAACCTCATGCCATTCGCATCTCAGTACATCTCCTTTTAATTTTGCCTGAAAACCTTTCAACAACTCCTCCTTCCCTGCAGGAGAAAGTTCTCACTCCTTAGCCTGGCTCATTGCCAATCACATGTGCTTTCCTATTCTCTCAGCCTAGAGTGCTCACCCCCATTTTCCTTCTTTACAAACTCTTACTTATCCTTTAAGGTTGAACTCATTTATTTAGTCAGTCACTACCGGCCACCTAATGTATGTCACATACTCTCTTGGATGCAGTGAGAAGGTCAGACAAGGTTCCTGCTCAAGAAGCTTACATTCCAGAGGGAAAAGACTAACAATTAACGGGAAGCAAATAAATGAGGGACTGCAGACAATGATAAGTACTATTAAGGAAATAAAACAGGAGCATGTGCTAGAGAGCAGAGGGATGGGGTGGCTGTTTACCCTGGAGTTCAGGGAAGGGGCTCTTGGAGAAGGTGTCATTTGATCCAAGACCGTAATGAGAGAAGAAACTAGCCATGCAAAGATTAGGGGAGAAGATCGTTAAGGTAGAGGGAACAGCAAGTGCTAAGGCCCTGAGGCAGGAAAACATGATGTATTAGAGGAAGAGAGAGAAGTCCTATGTGGCTGAAGTATAGTGAGTGAGGAGAATAGATACAGTCAGAGAATCGATAAGGGTCAGATCACGGAATCCATGGAAAGCGGTTTGGATATTTTGCTTCCTCTATTGAACCTTCCATAACCTTCTCTCACTAATCCTTTAGGAATCTGATACTGAATGAGCCAGGCTGGTCACCTAGCATTCTCATAACTTTCCTTTGTGGCTCTCTGGTCATTGTTTCATATATTCTTAGAAAATGAAATAAGCCCTGTTTCTTTGTTTAAACAATGGCATCAACTTGAGAAAATGTAAGTGAAAATTGAAAAGGCAATGAGGATATGCACAGGAAATGTGACTCTCTGTGGGCAAGCTGTCCATATTTGTAAATCTGGGGGCCTCCAAAGGTCTCCACATATGGCCTTCCTAAGTGTCAAAGATGCCCTCTGCTGTGACTTGCCATCTCTAGTTATCATCTGGTTGTCTTTTTTTTTTCCTCCAACTAAATTATATGCTCCTTGAAGGCAGGTTCTTGGTTTGAAACTGTTTTATCTACACACCTAAAGTGTCTAATTAATTAATTCCACCTTGAAGACCCTTTTGTTTACACCGTCAGAGGGATTGTGTGAAGATTGTGTGCAGTGGATAATTGTCGGTGTCTATGACCACCCACCTGCGTGGGAGTAATTTCTCAAGATATAAGTCCCTGCCCTTCCCCAGGGGGAGATCAGCCTTCCTTTTCCGCCTTCCTGGCAACTAGGGTGCAGGCATGTGGCTTGCAGCCCTCCAATCAGACGCACCCATGTGGCACTTTAATTTGGAAGAAAGCACTGGGAGGAACACAGGTGGCTCCCAGAATCTCATTTTCAGGTGCCGGGGCAGCAAGGCCTCCAGATTTCAAGAGCAGAGGGTGGAGCCGGTGGCCCGCAGAGCCTGGGTTGCGGTGGGAGCGGCAGTGGCCGGGCCGGTGGCTGCGGCGGTGTATTGCTAGAGCGGTCCTGCAGCCTGGCTTGCACGTGGCGTGGACCCTCGGCCTGACTCTAGCCCTCCAGGAATTTCTGTAAGCAACCTAATATCCTTTAAGAATTTCCTCTTCTGTGTGCACTGCTGGAATGCCTTCTATTTCTCTCATCTAAGAACTCTGACTGATGCAGGCAGGGTAGAGGAAGCAGGGACACTTTCAATTAAGCACTAGGGTTGAAAACCAATCAGGAATTCAAAATAAAACCTCTGCGAAGTTTTAATTTAAGCCAGTGGGGGGCACGATAGCTGACTTACAAAAATTCAATTTGCCCACAACCTCTTGGAGAGCAAAACTATTGAGAGAACATTGCTTTGAAATAGAAGGCAGGTATTTGGCAGTCATGGACTTGTAAAGGCATAGATTGTAAAGTACCCCCGTGGGACTGTGCCTCGGGGTTTAAAATGAGGCTACTCCCTCACTTCACGTTAATACTAGCGCACTACTTAATGGTATTACATCCTTTTCCTACGTGAGCTGTTTTCCAGTCATCCTCAGACCCCAAAGCATGCAGAGTGCCACAAGAGATTTTCTACATTGAGTTTTTGGAAACCAAAAGGGAGATTTTGAACTACTTGGTAGAGCTGTTATTCTTGTGTTGTAAACAGTTCAGTTCTTTAGCCCACATATTTTCACATTTGTTCTTTGTTTTTATATAATCATAGAACTAAGTATTATCTAGTGCTGCCAGTTGGGTTCCAGAGGTAAAATCTACCATCAACTCTGGGTTAAGCACTGAGACAGAACTAATCCTTACTGAATTCTATCAGTAACCCTATCCGTAAAGTATTCTTACTGCTATTTTACAAAAGAGGAAATTTAGACTCAGCGAAGGAATGTTACTTGCTAAGTACTTGGGTTGTGAAACAGTGTAGCAGATCACCAAGAGCATTTTAAAAATTAATAGAAAAAAAAAAGAACAAAAATCAGAGTACATTGCCCTTTGTAAGGGTATTATTTTAATTTTTAAAATATAAATTTGACTGTGAGTACTAGATTGTGATGTAAAATATATTTCTTATTGTGAGTTGCAGGAAATAATATTTGAAGCTAATGATTTTAGTCCAATCCCCACCTTTCACAGATGAGGAAATAAGCATGGAAAGGTTAAGTAACTTGGCCAAATTACTCTGCTATTTAGAAGGACCAGCAATGAGGCTCCTGCTAGTCCATGTGCTTTCCTATCTCCATGTCAAAATGGGTACGGTGATACCTGTCTTGTCTACCTTTCAGAAGTGTATAGAGTTTAAATAAAATAACTCAAAAGACTTTTAAAAACCATAAACCATTATATAAATAGAAGATATGTATTCCCATCCATCAGGATTATCAGTCTGAAGAGAGAAAACGCTCTAGGTACTCAAAAGGAGCGGGATTGGGAAGCAGGTGTGGCTCAGTGGATAGAGCCCCCATTTACCATATGGGAGGCCCGGGTTCGCGTCCCAGAGACCTCCTTGTGAGGGCACGCCGGCCTGAGCGGTGCGGTGGGCTGATGCAGCAACCTCACGGCAGGAAGCGGGTGTGGCGCAATGGATAGAGCCCTTGTTTACCATATGAGAGGCCCCGGGTTCGCTTCCCAGCGCCTCCTTGTGAGGGCAGGCCGGCTCTCGCGGCGCCGTGGGCTGATGCGGCAAGACCTCACAGCAAGGGAGAGATAAGCAGACACAGAGAAGACACGCAGCGAATGGACACAGCAGCACAAGCAGCAAGGGGGGGATAAATAAATAAAATAAATCTTAAAAAAAAAACAAAAACAAAACAAAAGGAGTGGGATTCATTAGAGGAATTAGGCTACGGAACTATTGGAAGGGTGGGAGGAGTAAAAAGCAGGAAGGGATGGTGTTATCCAGAGTCCTAACACGCAGAAAGCTGCTGCCGCCGCTGTGGGCGCATGGGCCCTGCCGTCTCTGCTGCTAAACCTCTGCCGCAGACAGAAGAATGGCTCCTCCTTTCTTCCCGCCTTCTAACGGGAGTGAGTGCCCCTTGTCAGCCCTGCATGTGAGGTGGGGACGCGGCTGAGGACCTCAGGCAATGCCCAGCACCATGTCTAAGCCAAGTTTTCTCAGTCTCATCTGGAGTCATATTAACAAGAACAGTGCTGCTCTGCTCTGCCCCTTCCACGGTGCCGGGGCCCTCAGCTCTCTCTGAAGCACCCTCCTTTTCCTGTGGGCTCCCTGGAGTGCCTCCCTGGGGCCTGTAAACACCACTCTTGGTGCCAGGTGACTGCTGATGGCATCTTCTTCTTGGGGACCCTGCTTGGTGGTTCTGAGGCTGGTGCTCTCCAGTGGCTTTCCCATCAGCCTTGCTGCTAAAGGCCTGGCACCCACTAAAGCTGCCGTGCCGCGGTGGCACCTGCCGCTCTGGGTGTCGCTCTCATCATGCACGGGAGCTCCCAGCTCCACCATGATGTGCCAGCTACAGATGACAGCATCAGCTACTAAGGCTGCCTGAGGAAAGGCACCGCCGCGGCCATCTGCTGCTGTGCATGGGCAAGGTTGAGCTTTAGACAGGCGCACAGACAGCTCTATCCACAGCACCAGGAGGGAAGGCAGAGGGTATGGCCCCAGGCACTGCCACCTTGGTAGACGTGCTGGTGGGAGCATGTGACAGTCTCTTCTAATTGTTCCTGTGGTTGCAATGAAATAAACAAGGTAACTGGCTGATAGTGAGAAGGCAGGAGCTACAGGAGGTTTGAGGAAAGAGGAGCAAGTATGAAATAATTTTCAGGTGAGTATGAGATGGGATTGTCAAGCAGTAGTCGGGGCCCCTTGGGGGTGGATGAGGAATGAACACGAGACCAGTCAGCATGGCTGTGGGCTTTTCTCCAGCCACATTCGGCAAGCAGGTTGGGGGCAGGAGCAGAAGAGGTGGAGGGTTTGCAAGGTAGATATAATGGAGAGAGAGAAAGTCAAAGGGGAGGGGTTGAGGGTGTGTGCAAAGGAATGACGGTGATGACGGATGTTAGATGTAGCCTGGAAAGGGCCAAACTGAGGATATGAGGGTGGTGAGGGAAGTGGAAGAGAGGGTAGGGCCAATCAACTGGGGGTGCCAGCGGGGTTCATGTCAAGCTCCAAACTACATTCCAAGTCCTACTTCCTTCTGTATGTATGGACCCAGCCTGTGATCAAGGCTTTTTTGCTCTGACAGACAAGTTGTTTTCCAGGAGACCCCTCATGCAAACAGACTCCTGGCACTCTCGCCCCACCAGACATGGGGTAGGGCTGGGACCCCTGCTCTGTATTTTTAAACTCAGGATGACCAACTTTAAGTGTTACCAGTTCTAGTTGACATGTTAAATCTGGGTCTACCTTTAAGTCCTGGGTCTACCTTATAAAGACTTTTTTTTTTTTTTTCCTGTGGCCCCAAATACCTCCTTATGAGCAAGGTGATTCACCTGAGTTGGCTGACTCATGTCATCAAGGCTTTAAGAACCAAATTGCAGTGTGAAAAAAGGTGCAGGCTCAATTTAGGTGCCAGCTCATTGAAAACTTGGCCCTCATAGACTATAATTAGGAGAAAGAGCCCACAATCAGTTCAAATGGAATAAGGGAGCAGGAGAGGGAGGTGAGGGCCAAGAACTTAGAGAAGAGTTAGCCACACAAGCTGAACCTCTCACGGGCACTCATTTTCCCTCTTCAGTCATTTCTGCCAGTGGGAACCTCTGCTACTCAGGACCTGCCTTCACCTTTGTGGTCTCTCCTTTGACACCTTCGGGTGCAGTGGGGGTAGGGACAGAACCTAACGTCCAGTGCTGGTGTGTGGCTGTGGGAGGGTGAGCCTGGAGCCCTGTTGAAACCACAGGATAAAGCATAATGGGAGCCTCTTCTAGTCCATCTCCCCCTCGGCTTCCAAGATTTAATCCAAAGCAAAGGAGGCTATACCGAATGTCAAGGTCAGGCTTCAGAAGAAACAGAAAAGGGAAATGCCCCCCCAAAGTAGGAGTGGAGGTAGGAGCCTCCTAAGAAGGGGTTAGCAATCCAGCCCACTTGCTGAGTAGGGTGGGAGAAAGGTTAGTCTGAAGGGCCTGGCTGTACTGTTGTCATAAATGGTATGAATGGCAGGTCTTTTGGAGGGGGGGTATCAGTATTCTGCTGATACTGCTCAGCCCACAGTCACAGTGGGGCAGCGCGGCAAGCCCAAAGCCTCGCAGCAATTGCCACATGCTCCCTAGGGCGCTCCCAGTCACCATCACCGTGTTACTGAATCCCTGGCCTGAAAGGGGCTTTGAAAGGTGTTGGACACTGTGGTTAAGAGAATGCCTTTTGATTTTTGGCCAAGCATGGGTTTAGCTCCTGGCTTTGATGCTTGCAAGCTATGTGAATACTGGTAAGTTAATTTTCCTTGCTGAGATGTTTTCTTGTCACCAAAATGGTGATAAACTTTACTACATAGACTAACTGAGATAATGTGGCTGACCTAGTGGAGGCTCCAAAAATGTGAAAATTATTATTACCCCAGTTCTTTGCTCCAAGATAAGGCCATGGCCATAAACCATCAAACCACTGAGATGGCAATTAATTAATTGCCATTAATTGTCTTTTTTTTCATTTTAAAAACAATTTATTGAAGTATATCATTCATACATGAATATACATAAACAATAAGTGTTTAGTAAACACTGTGAACTTACAAAACAAACATGTATAACATCATACAGGGCTCCCATATATCACCCCATCACAAATACTTTGCATTGTTGTGAAACATTTGTTAACAAATTATGAAAGAGCATCGTCAAAGTATTACTACTAACTATAGTCCAAATCTTCCTCCCCTATACTTTAAAAAAAAAAAGTATTTATTTGTTTACTTTTATCCATTTTTACACCCCCCCACCCCCCTGTTTTTGCTGTTTTTGTGTCCATTCGCTGGGCAATTCTCTGTGTTTCCTGTCCTCTCTTCTCCTACTTCTCCTCTAGTCTTACCGGGATTTGATCCTCAGAAACTCCTATGTGGGAGAGAGGCATCCTACTGCCTGTGCCACCTTAGTTCCTGTTTTTTTGGTGCGTCTCGTCTTGGCTCTCCCCTGAGTCACTCTACTGTTATGTCATCATCTTGCTGCGTGGCTTGGCGGGGCCTGACGGCGTACCCACACACAGGGCCTGGAGGCCCGCGTGCCCTCTATATTTTTCTTTTTTTAAATTTTTACCAGGAGGTCCTGGAGATCGAACCCAGGTCCTTCCATATGGGAGATGGATGCCCAATCATTTGAGCCACATCCGCCCCCCTGCTATATCTCTTACAATACCTGGAGATAGCTAAGATACCAAAGATACCTAGAGTTATAGTCATTTTCCATACAAGATGATCATATAATAAATCAGGCTTGTTTTATCACCAGCATTCTAAAAACCAGAGCTAGGGAGAAAAACTAGGTCTGGGGACACATGCATGGTTTCTAATACAGCGAATGTTTAGCCTACCCTGATTATCACAAAGTCAGGACAGCGAGAATATTCGCAACATTAATTATCTTTTAACAGCTTGTCCCTCCTGAGCTCTCAGGTCCTGCTGTTGGGTATATATTAGCAGAGCCCTTCAGGAAAGAAATCTGACAATATTTAGTAAAATTAAGAGTGCGCCTATCTTATAACACAGCAGCCACACCCCCAGGTGTATATGCCAGAGAAATTCTTGCACAATTCCACAAGGGGACACGCACGAGTTGTTTATTATAGGTAGCCGAGTGTCCGTCGTAGCTGAATGGATAAGCTCCGTGGCATGGGTGCACACTCTAGAGTACTGTGTAGCAATTAGCAGCAACAGCTGAGAAATAACATACAGTAGTACGGATAGGTCTTAAAAATACAGGATGGAGTGGGGGGAAAAAAGGTATTACGTAGAATGAGATCTATAGCATAAATACCTTTATGTAAATAAAACACATATATACCAAACAAAATGACTTGTTTTACATGGATACATATATAGCAAGGGCATGTCAAACACAGTAAGTAGGTGTTTATTGATGGGGAGAATAGGAGCAGCACATGGAGAGGGGCCTGGTGTGGCTGGATGGTGATACTGTGCCATGAGCCGTGTCAACCCCTGCCCACTGCTATCTTGTAGAGAGCTGACCCCAGCCATAGTCCCTGGCGTGCAAAGAAAATATAGGAGTTGAAGAGAAGCTTGCCCAGGGGCTGCTTTGTTCAAGTCCCAAACATGGTTTTCACCTCATTGTATTTAATTCCCCCATCCCCAGCCTTAGCTCTGAGCAGAGATGGTTATAGACTGGTTCTTGGTGTTCAGTACTTCCCGAGGGTTCCCTCTGGAAGTGGTTGTGGCCCACTAAGGGCAGGTTTGAGATATGGAAGGTAAGCCCAGTTTTCCCTTAGCACCTCTGCGCATGGCACTACGCATCTCTGATTTTCAGTTTAGTAGCTGATGAGAGAAATGAGTTCAGCTTCTTTACTCCCCAAACGAAGGAAGCAGACCTGTAGGCATCCTGCCATTCGGGATTAGAGGAGGGTGCTGGTTCATGTCTCATTTTCTCCCTTGTGTACCTGTCGGCATTGGCGTTCAGGTGGTCTGAACTGCTAGTGGCTGCTTCTCCTGTATCTCACCCTTGCCAAGGAGGGTTCCCTTCAGAGAAGCGAGGCAGGTTTCCCAGGCCAGACCCCACCCTAGAAAGCAAAGAAGAGGCATCTGGGACTGCAAAATAAAGCAACTCTTGCAAATAAGTGCTAAATTGCATTGGGTGCCATGTCATCTCCACACCCAATAGTATCCTAGTGAATGTTTAACAACTGGCAACTTATAAATTAAAAAAAAACAAACAAACCCTGATTTGTAGCATGTGCCATTTCCATGGTATAAGTAGTCCCACCGTGACTGATTTCAACTTTTATAATATGAGGTCACTGAATAGGAAGTTGAGAAGAGGTGTGCACAATTGGCTCTTGTGATTTGGTTTGAGCTGCTGGCAAAACATAGCACCAGTGCTTCACCGCCAGAGATGTGAGGGCAGATGGACTTCATGTCTCACTCTACTTAGAGCAGTGGTAGGACTCAGAGAAGCAAACGTTGCAGCCATGTATGCCTAGACGAGTCAGGCAGAGATACATTCCTCTACGTGAAAAAGGAGGGAATATAATGAAACATTGAGTTCTGCAGTGAGGCTGTCATAGGATAAAGTCAGAATCTGCTAATGAGAGGGCAGCTACATCTAAATCCATCTAATCTCTTATTTATTCAAATCAATAATTACTAGATGGTAAGCTTCATGAGAGCAAGAACTTTGTCTTTTTGTTCACCACTGTACCACCAGGGCCTAGGAAATTGTCCAGCACATGGAAGGTTCTCAGTAAATCCTGTTTGAATGGTTCTCTACCGTCTCTATAATGTGCTGACACAGTGTTGTCCAATAAAACATTCTACAATGATCGAACTGTTCCATGACTGTGTTGTCCAATATGGTAGCCACTAGCCACATATGGCTATCAAAACACTTGAGAAGGGCTACTGCAATTAAAAACTGAATTTTCAATTTTATGTAATTTTAATTAATTTAAACTTAAATGGCCACATGTGGCCAGAGGCAGCCATAATGGACAAAACAGCAAGGACCTCATGGACCAGCAGCTTTGGCATAATCTGGGAACTTGTTAGAAATGCAGACTCTCAGGTTCCACCTCAGACCTATGAATAGGAATCTGCATTCTGTCCCCGTGTTTGTACACACATCAAAGTTTGAGAAGCACTGCACTAACTAATGTTAGCGCTTTCACATACTTTGTTTCATTTGCTCATAAAAAAGTCTGCATTGTTGGTATCACTCTTCCCGTTTTATAGATGAGGTCGTTGGGCCTCTGAAAGCTTAGGTGACCTGCTCAGAACCACAGAGTGGAAAGAAGAGCCTGGGTTTCCAAGCCCACCATTTCTTCTGTAACTTTTTCTCTCCTGGCTGTTGGAATGGAAGGCAACAGCCTACATCCAGGCAGTTTCGGTGCCACCATTTCTTTCAATAGTGTTTTTAAGTGAAATAAGATCCCAGCAATTTATTGCTGGAAACATGAGCTCTAGATGTGAGCAGTAGTGGAGATGGGCTGTTGATTGGGTTAGAACTGAGGGCCTAGGAAGGGAATTAGCTATTCACTTCCAGTCTCTTCCTCAAGTACAGTGGAGTGAAGAAGAATTAAGATATGGTCCACATTTAATGTAAGGCTTGTTTTAAATCAGAAAAAGGGACCCTTTGTTGCTCAGGATCTATCCATATACAGAAGAAAGGTGCAGCTATTTTTTGTTATTGCATCATATGAAAAGGGTTGGAGAGATTTTTTTAAACAAGTTTGGAGATTAACTTTTGTTTAGCTTGATTAAAAATTCCCTTTGGGAAGTCTTTGGACTGAGGGTAGAGGAATGAACAGTGGTTTCAATGATGAACCTTAAGTCCAAAAGGGTCACAATGCCTGATACTCCAAATTATGAGGGTTTCATGGAGGCATTTTTCTGTAGCAAGCTCCAGATGAATAGTAAATAAATAAATAACTTTAATGATGGGAAATGAGTCTTCCAAGTAAAGTTATGTAGTCTGCCATAACTATGTGCTGGTCAGTCACTGCATTTCCATTATGGTCACAGTCTTCTTTAGAATAAACCATCACCTGATGGTCCTACACTATTCCATTGGCCTTGTCTTTGCAGAAATCAAACCAATGAAAGGCCTCATGACAAGAAATTACAACTAAAGCTAGGCATATGTACCCCTGATTTGCAAACCAGTACTAAAAACGAAGCAAAGAAGCAAGTGAACAAATGAACAAGAAAAAAAGAAAACAAATAATAAAATTGAGTTTATCAGCCATGCCTTGAAATAACAGGCATCACCTCCTCCTAGCCCACCTACCTGCTTCTCCTCTTCTCTTGCATAGAGAATGGCTACTTTCCCACCCAGGCACCTGAGCTGGCAGCCCTGAAGTTATTTTTTGACTCACCATTGCAGGCCTTATTTTCTCACCTCAATCCCTTGCCCTTTTAAATCTGATTAATTCCAACTTTTCAATAACTCAGAAAATAACCTTCACCAAGAAAATCACGGTCACCACACTAGAACTTCTTCAAGTTCCTTCCCTGGAGCTTACACATTTATTTCTCTCTGTGTATCCACTTTTATTTTCCTTCTGTTGACTTAAATGTGCTTTGGATTCTGCCTTGCTCCATCCATCAGTCCCTCTCCCCTTCTTACCTCTCCCTATTGTTAATTAAACCTGTCCCCTGGCTACTTTGGGAAATTGCTACTATTCTACCCCTCCCTTCAGATACTTTCTTTAAAGAGCATTGTATACTACTGGCTCTTTTTCCTCACTACCCAGTCAGACTTCAACTGGCAGCAACTTGCCTTTGTTTCACTGTTCCACTGCAATACTCTTACTAAGGTCTCCAGTGATCTTCCTATTGTCAAATAATACACAAGAATCATAAGATTGTCTGGAGGTGATGCCCAGTGTCACCCTAAGCCAGCCCCACAGGGTGTGTCTCAAGCTAGAATGGCCCCTTAGAATTGACCATGTTGGCCAAGAAAGCCAGGCCTTTGTTTCCCTGCATTGAGCAATCATTGTATGTGGGTGAGGAAGCCCTCTTCTGAAGCAATCCCTGAAGGGCTAACAGCTAAAGGCAGTCGCCAACAAATTTCCAGCATCTGGGGTAACAATCTCCACCACCCAAAGGGATTGGGTGGCACTTCACAGTGTCCACTACAGTCCAGCCTTTGTGCAGTTGATCTACTTCATATACATTCTGGAAGTAGCTCCTCCTGCTGTTCAGTGGGCCTCTCTCCTGGGAGAAATGTAGAAGAGGAAGGTTAGTAGGATGGGCTAGAGCCCTTACCACTGGAGCTGGTTTTGGAACCACAACTGATACTCATCAACTTACTCCTCTACCATCCATTCTAGATTCCCCTCACCCTTGGCCAGCATCTCTGCCGATCTTGATGGCTTACTGGTGGGGGGACCCAGATCCTCCATGTCCTCAGGTTGGGGTTGCTGCATTCATCCCCCTAATGTAAAAATGGTACTAGTATCAAGAGGCACCCAAGTGGATCACCTGGGTGCTAAACTTATTCTTCATTGCCCCCACTGTGTAACAGCAATACCAAAGACAATTTTGTACAGAAAGAAGCTAATACTAAACCATTCCCTGACTCTACCTTCTCAGATAACCATCCATTAATTCTATTTCCTTTCTGTTGTTCAAACTAGGCTTATTTTTTAAAATTCTGACTGTAATTATATGTATGTGTATATTTTAGTGTCCTGGGTTGTTCAAGCAAATACCATGACATGGGTCGGGTTAAACAATGGGAATTTACTCACACTATTTTGAGGTTAATAGAAAGTTCAAATCAAGATGCCATCCAGGAGATGCTTTCTTCCTGAAGACTGTGGGTTCTGAGGTTGACTGCCAGTGATTCTTGGTCCTTAGTGTGTCACATGGCAAGGCACATAGTGGCATCTCTTGGTCTCTCCTTTGTCTTCCATGTTCTGTTGAGGTTCAGCTTCTTGCTTCCTGTGTCTTTCTCTCTCTGTGTCTGAATTTCATTTACTTATAAAGGACTCCAGTAATAGGATTAAGACCCATCCTGATTGAGCTGCGCCACACCTTAACTGCAGTAAACTTATCAAAAGGTCCTACTTATAATGACTACATACCCACAGGAATGGATTAAATTTAAGAACATGTTTTTCAAACCACCACAGTTACATAAGTGTGTGTTTATATTTGTGTGTGCCTATGTTTGTACCTATAGAAAAATATTGGAATAAAAGAAAAATCACCTAGAATCCCACCATCCATAGGGAAATACTATTGATCTTCTGGTGTCTTTCTTTCCAATCTCTTTCTCAATATTTATTTGATATTTGCAAAGGGAAAAACTAAATATGTGCATATATAGATTTGTATCCTGTCTCTCTCTCTCTT
>JAQZBX010068615.1:0-15726 GCA_029593785.1 Cabassous unicinctus | reverse complement strand
CTAAAGCTGTCTTTTCCTTGCCGAATTCATGCTCTTGCTCACACAGAGCTCCATTTTCAGCTTCCTGGCGATGCCCATTGACGGACACCTGGCCATCTGTGTCCTACTAAGGTGTAATTGATCACTGGGCTCCGAGAAAGAAGTGTCATTGCTCTCCTCTGAGTTCTTGCCTTTGGCATTGAACTAATTCTTGGTATGGAATAGCAAAGTTAGTGTCACAAACTGCTTGGAGTCCTGGGAAGGAACCATGAATGAAAGCTGCTGCCTGTGAAGTGTCATTTTGAGAATGTTCTCCCTTTGAGCTAAATTTTATATTTAAATTTCTTTGTTGTATCCTACAATCTCTGCTTATAATGCTGGCTATCTACATTAAGATATTCTTGGTGGCCTGAAAGCAGCTTCTGTTCATGAAGCTCATGGGCCAATGACCAGACTCAAGCAGGAGCTCCATGCAGCCAAATTCCTGGCCATGATCATGAGGATTTTTGCTTGGTTCTAGTTTCCAGTATATGCCTTATTCTGTGTCACTCTTTCTCAGCCATCTTGAACTAAGGATAAGCCAAGTGGGCTATGAACATGGTCATTCTCCTCTCACATGCCAACTCGGTTGTCAATCCCATTGTCTATACCTACCGGAATGAAAGCTTCTGCTATACTTTTCACAAAATCAACTCCAGGGATGTTCTCTGCCAGACAGACCTCCTCAAGAGTTGTAATGGGATGGTGGGAGTACAGCCTGCTCTTGGCCTGTGACCTGTACACTGGCCGATTTGAGGAGAGGCACAAATTCATGATAAATAAAAGACATGATATAAGTGGTCAATTCTCATTATTACAAGTGTATGGGCTGTGTAACCATTGGCCAATTTGATGTAATTATGAATTCCAAAAATATAATTGCATCATGCTTGTAAACTGATCTGTTAATCTGGGCATGATTGAGTTATGATTGTGACGTTGACTGGGCCACGTCAGTAGGGCGTTGAGCCCCACCCCTTGGTGGCTGTGGAATCGAATATAAAAGGCAAGGCAAAGAACAGAGTTGAAGCAGTCTTTTGAGAAGCAGTTTTGATGTTGGAAAGAAGGCCCCAGGAGAAGAGAAGCAAGCCATTTGCCTGATCGTCTACAGCTGATATTGTGGAGGAAACAGGAGCTAAGCCCAGAGAGAAACACAGCCCCGGGAAGAGAGGAAACCCAGAAGCCTGAACCCTGGCAAACGCCGGCAGCTGTCTTGCTCTAACACGTGGCAATGGTGAGAGAAAAAACATAACGCTTTATGGCCTGGTATCTGTGGACTTCTACCCCAAATAAATACCCTTTGTAAAGACCAACCCATTTTTGGTATTTCACATTAGCACCCCTTTGGCTGACTAATACAGACTGCTACAACAGAGTGATTTCCCTGAGTTATCACATACCTAGCTAATATGTACATGTTATTAGTAGGCTCCAAGTATTGACAAATATAATTTTGTGGTATTTATGGTTCCACCCATCTGCTTCTCCGATGTGGATGACGCTAATGGCTTCAATGAATTCTAAAAGACAGTTTTTTTTAAGAATCCTATTTTTCATGATAAGAAATAACCGAAGTCATTTTTCTGTGAAAAACTAAACTATTATACTATTATAATGCAAATAATTTTAACTTAGAGACAATGGAAAAATAAGAATAGATTGTACTAAAAATGTATATTTATTCCTAGGAAGGCTACTGGAAAATAAAAGTATAATTCTTTAATCAAGAAATTGCTATTAATTTAGGAGAATGATACTCTAAAAGATTCTTAAATACTGTATTATCAGATACCAATTTTGAGCTCCCTTTTTTCCATATACAGAAAACTTACTCTAGAGAGGGAACTGGAGCAATAGGATACTCCCTCTGGTAGACTCTGTTTACCCCTTCCATAGGTATGTAGTGTTTTTTGCCTATCTCCCAAGTTCAAGTTTGGCCAAGTTGTTAGAACACAAGGTGTGAAAATCTAATTACGAAAATTATAAAAATGTTTGTGTGTATCAAGTGAAGGAAAGAAAACTTTTCAAAAAAGACATACAATATTTTTTTTAAAGATGTAAACAGAGACAATAACAATATAAACTGGAAGATAAAGAGATATATAGGAGTGCATTTATATATAGTACTGAAACTAATTTAGTAGTATTTGAATTATGTTCTAGAGACCTTAAGAGTTTAATTTTAATTACAAAGGTAATAGCTAAGAAAATAAATAGAAAAATAGAGAAAATGAAAGAAGAAGCGAAACAAAATATTACAACAGAAAACATCAATTTGATTAAAAAATAAAAAGTATGAATGGTTGCATTGAGGGAAAAAATACCAAGATATACAGAAAATAAATAGCTGAATGGCAGAAGTAAATTCTTCCTTATCAGTTTTTACCTTAAATGCTAATGGAATAAACTTTCCTATTAAAGGGAAGAGATTGGAAGATTGGATGAAGAAACAAGATCCATATACATGTGGCCTACAAGAGACACACTTTAATACAAAGACAAAATGATATTGAAAGTACAAAGGTGAAGAGACATTCACTTAAATATTAATCAAAACAAACCTGGAGTGCCTATATTATATTCAGCAAAATAGAGCTCAGGTAAAACACGTTTATAAGAGACAAAGAAGGACATTATATACTAAAACAAGTTTCATTCCAGAAAAAATACATAAAACTCTTTAAAAGCTATGCACCAAATAACAAAGCCCAAAAACATAAATCAAAAACTGACCAAATTAAAAGAATAAATAGACATAGATCTACAATAATAATTGGAGACTTCAATACAACACTTTCAATGCTTGGTAAATTATTTAAACTGAAGTTTAGTATGGAAAAAGAGAACTTTAGTAACACTACCAACCAAGTAGACCTAACCACTTTATAGAACACTCATTTCTCTCAAGTCTACATGGATCATTCTCCAGGTAGACCACATGTTAGTACACAAATTAAATGTTTATAAATTTAAAAATAGTGAAATCATACAAAGTATTTTCTCAGATCACAATGGAATGAGGTTAGAAAACATAAAAGAAACAAATTCAGAGTATTTACCAATATGTAGAAATTAAACAACATACTATTAAACAACCAGTGGATCAAATATGAAATCACTAGGGAAATCACACAATACATAGAGATGAAAGAAAATGAAAACACAACATACCAAACCTTAAGTAAATTAGCAAAAGCAGTGCTCAGAAAGAAATTTATAGCTTTAAATGACTACATTTTTTAAAAGTAGAAATATTGTAAATCAATTACCTAAGTTTATAGTAAAAGTAACTAGAAAAAACAGAGCAAAGATACACTCAAAGTTAGAAGAGAGAATGAAATTATAAAGATTAGAGCAAAGGTAAAGAAAATGGGAAATAAAAAACAATAGAGTGATGACATCAACATGATGATGCAAAATGTCCCCTTAAAATGCCTTCCAGAGATTTATCAAATAAAGGACAAATCCCATTTGCTTAGAACGCAGGAGGATGGTAGAGATAAGTGAAGGACTGCAAAAACACTGAATCAATCTCACGTAGGAAATTTCCATCCTGGACACTGGTTAGCTACTCTTCCCCTCATTTGGTTCCATGCTCTAAGGAGACACATAGAGGCAGCATTGCCTGGCTCCCTCCAATGACAGAATGAGACTGTAGGCTAACAGCAGCTTATTAGAACTCCATGCATATCCAGACACAAGCACCTAAGTCCACATAAACCCAGGGTAAAACATGAGCCACAGAGTATTGCTGATTACAAAAGACTCTTCAGGAGGGAAAGAGAGAGAGAAACAGAGACAGAGACAGAGAGAGAGACACACACACACAGAAACTGTGATAGAAAACTGGTAAGAACTGTTGTGCCCTCATTCAGTCCAGTTTCCTAGTTTCAGTCAGCTGGACTCCTAAAGACAAAAGAGACTTCTCTGAGGTGACGCACCTTTATGGCTTTACTACATCTGGCTCCCCCAGCAGGGATACCACTGATGGGGAAAACTGGAGGCAGAAAAGCCTTGCAGAAAAAAAGGTGGGGGTTAAACAGAACTGTTGTAGTATAGGATGGGTGCCAGAATTGAAAAAGATAAGAAAAACAGGGCTCAAACATGTGAACAAATCTCAAGATCTAGAGATAAAGCACTGCACAAAAACAAATAGAACAAAGGAAGATTCCCAGGGAATGAATAGAAGAAAGGAAGATTTCTCCTGGTGGTGAAATTGTACAAAAATTGCTGAGAAAGCATAAACAGTTAAATACGGGATATTCCAAAGATTTAGAAAAAGTTAGAGCAAACACCAAAGAAAAGCCTTAACACAAAATGAATCATCAATAATGCCCTAGACAATAGGGATAAATGGACCCTCAGAGTTATCTCATTCAGATAATCAGAAGCCTAGTCATCAGCAATGAATTAAAGGCCATACTAACAAACAGAAACATATGGCTTAGTCTAGGGAACAACTTAAAGCTTCAGAGCAGACACAGAAGTTGTAACAACTAATCCAATACATTCAAAAAAATCTCCTAAATGAATTCAAGGACATGAAGGAAAATATGCACAAAGAGATAAAGGATACTAGGATGGCAAGGTGTGAGCATAAAAATTTGAAAGTATAAAAGGAAACATTTAAGAAATTAAAGGAATGAAAGGCACAAGAGTGGAGATTAATAATGCTCTAGAGGAATACAGAGCAGAGTTGAGATGACAGAAAAAAGAATCAGTGAACTAGAAGACAGGAAATTGAAATCATATAGTCAAAAGAACACAGAGAGGAAAGAATAGAAAAAATGATCAGTACCTCAGTGATTTGAGTGACAGCATGAAGTGCACAAACATACATATCATGGGTGTCCTAGAAGGAGAAGAAAAAGGAAAATGGGCAGAAAGAATATTTGAGAATAGATGAAAATTTCCAAAATTATTTTACTTTTTTGAATGATGTTTATCATTCACACATGAACATAAATAAACAATAAGTATATAATAAGAGTTATGAACTTAGAAAACAAATATACATATCATCATACAGGGCTCCTATACATTACCCCACTAACAACAACTTGTCTTGTTGTGAAACAGTTGTTATAAACTATGAAAGAGCATCATAAAAATATCACTATAGCCAATATCTTACATTTGGTGTCTATTTCCCCCAACTCATCTTGTTATTAACATAAGTATTAGTATTATATACTTGTTATAGTTTATGAGAGAACGTTCTCACATTTGTGGTTAAAGCAGCCCAACTTCCAACATAGAATTCAATGTGCTATAAGTCCCATGCTTTGTAAAATCCAGTCAAAGTGTACTCAGTGGCTCTCATATTCCTCACAGAGTTGTACTGTCATCACCTCAGTCAATTTTCAAACATTTTCATTACAAAAAAAGGAAAAACCCACACTCTTTTATATTCCCCTATTGATGTCCCTTAGAATTATAGAGTATCTTTTTTGCCATTTTTGCAAAAATATTACAATATTGCTGTTAACTATCATCCATAAATTAGTTGTAATTTTCCATATTCTTAACACTTTGTAAAAGACGAACATTCTCATACTTATACTATTAACCACAATCTTCATCAACAAACAAAATCACTATATTATACAGTACCTAGATTATTTTCTAGCTTCCTTTCAATGGAAATATGACATCCACAGACTACCACTTTCAGCCACAAACACATTTCTAAATCAGTGTATTAGTCAGCCAAAGGGGTGCTAATGTGAAATACCAAAAGTGGGTTGGTCTTCATAAAGGGTATTTATTTGGGGTAGAAGTCCACAGATGCCAGGCCATAAAGCATTAAGTTTCTTCTCTCACCAAAGTCCATTGTCACGTGTTGGAGCAAGACAGCTGCCGGCGTTTGACAGGGTTCAGGCTTCTTGGGTTCCTCTCTTCCCAGGGCTGTGTTTCTCTCTCTGGGCTTAGCTCCTTTGGTTCCTTCACAAGGTCAGCTGTAGACTATCAGTCGAATGGCTCACTTCTCTTCTCCTGGGGCCTTCTCTCCAATATCAAAACTGCTACTCAAAACTGCTTCAACTCTGTTCTTGCCATGCCTTTTATATTTGATTCCCCACCCACCAAGGGTCGGGGAACACACCTTACTGATGTGGCCCAGTCAACGCCCTAATCCTAACCTAATCATGCCCAGATTAACAGATCAGTTTACAAGCATAATCCAATTATATTTTTGGAATTCATAATTACATCAAACTGCCCAACTGCAACAATCAGCAATGTTATTTATGCTCACTATAATGTATTACCATCAGCTCTATTCATTTCCACACATCTATAATAAATCTTATTAAAAATTCTACATACATTATGCATCAACTCCCATTCTCAATCCACATCTATTTCCTAGTAACCTATACTCTAGATTTACCTCCATGAGCTTACTCATCATATTTAGATCATTACAGTGACACCAAACAATATTTGTCCTTTTGAGTCTGACCCATTTCACTCAACATAATGTTGTCAAGTGCATCCTGATTTCATTTTTCCTTAAAACTGAATAGTGTTCCATTGAATGTATAAACTACATTTTGCTTATCCACTCCTTGGTTGATGGACACTTGGGTTGTTTCCATGTTTTAGCAATTGTGAATAATGCTGCTATGAACTTCAGGGTGCAAATATCAGTTCAGGTGCATGTTTTCAGTTTTTCTGAATATATTCCAAGTATTGTGATTGCTGGATCATATGGCAGTTCTATACTGGTTTTTTGAGGAGCTGCCAAACTGTCTTCCACAAAGGCTGCTCCATTCTACATTTCCACCAACAGTGAAGGAGTCTTCCTATTTCTCCAGATCCTCTTAAGCCCTTGTAGTTTTCTGTTTTCTTTTCTTTTTTTTAAATAATGGCCACCCTATAAGGTGTGAAATGATATGTCATTGTAGTTCTGATCTGCATTTCCCTAATAGCTACTAACGTTGAACATTTATAAATGTGCATTTTCACCATTTATATTTCCACTTTGGAGAAATGTCTATTCATGTCTTTTGCCCATTTTTAAATGATTTCCTTGTCTTTTTACTCTTGGGTTGTTTGATCTCTTTATATAACATGGACATCAAACCCTTGTTGGACTTGTGGCTTCCGAATATTTTCTCCCATTGAATAGGCTGCCTTTTCACCTTCTTGACAAAGTTCATTGAAGCACAAGTGTTCAAGTTTGAGTAGTTCCCATTTATTTATTTTTTCTGTGGTTTGTGTGTAAGATTTAAGAAACCACTGCCTACCAAAACATCTTGAAGATGTTTCCCTACATTTTCTTCTAGAAGTGATATGGTGGTAGCTTTTGTAATTAGATTTTTCATCCATTTTGAGTTAATTTTGGTATAAGGTGTGAGATAGGGGTCCTTCTTCTTTCTTTTGGATATGGATATCCAGTTCTCCCAGCACCATTTTTAAATTGACTGTTCTTCCCCACAAGAGTGGGCTTGACAGCCTTATCAAAAATCACTTTGCCACAAATTTGAGGATCTATTTCTGAACACTCAACTATATTCCATTGGTGAACATATCTATCTTTATGCCAGTATCATGCTGTTTTTACTACTGTAGCTAAGTGATATGATTTAAAGTCAGGAAGTGAGAGTCTTAGAACCTTGGTCTTCTTTTTAAAGATTCTTTGGCTGTTTGGAACCTCTTACCCTTCCAAATAAATTTGATAACTGTACTTTCCAATTCTGTAAAAAAAAAAAAAAGGATGTTGGAAGTTTTATTGGGAATGCATTAACTCTGTGGATAAATTTGGATAGAATTGACATCTTCACAATACCGAGTCTTCCAATTCATGAACATGGAATGTCCTTCCATTTATTTAGGTCTTATTTGATTTATTTAGTAATGTTTTGTAGTTTTCTGAATACAAGTCATTTATATTCTTGGTTAATTTTTTCCTAAATATTTGATTCTTTTAGTTGCTATTATAAACGGGAATTTTTTCCTGACTTCCCCCTCAGATTATTCATTAGTGGTGTATATAATCGCTACTGATTTTTGCATATTAATCTTGTATCCTACCACTTTGCAGAACTCATCTATTAGTTATAGTAGCTTTGTTGTGGATTTTTTGGCTATTTTTTAGATATAAGCTCATGTCATGAGCAATTGTGAAAGTTTTACATCTTCCTTTCCAATGTGGATGCCTTTTATTTCTTGTTCTTACCTCATTGTTTCAACTAGAACTTCTAGTACCATATTGAATAAAAGTAGATATAATGGGCTTACTTGTCTTTTTCCCAATATCAGTAGGAAAGCTTTAAGTCTTTTACAGCTGAATACAATGCTTGCTGTGGGTTTTTCCTCTATGCACTTTATGAAGTTGAGAATGTTTTCTTCTATTCCTATCATTCTGAGAGTTTTCATCAAGTAAGGATGCTTGATTTTGTAAACTGTCTTTTCTGTGCCAATCAGCATGATCACATGATTTTTCTTTCTCAATCTAGAAAACTGATGTATAACACAGATTGGTTTTCTTTTGTTGAAACACCCTGTATATCTGGGAAAAATCCCACTTTGTCATGAAGCATAATTCTTTTAATGTGCTTTAGTTTCAATTAGAAAGTATGTTGAAGATTTGCATCTATATTCATTAGAGAAATTGGTCTTTAATTTTCTTTTTTCATGGTGTATTTATCTAGCTTTGATATTAGGATGATGTTGGCTTCATAGAATGAGTTTGGTAGCATTCCCCCTGTTCTATTTTTTTTTGAAGACTTTGAGTAAGAGTGGTATTAAGTCTTCTTTGATTGGTAGAATTCACCCGTGAAGCCATCTGGTCCTGTGGTATTCCTTTTTTGGAGGTTTTTGATGACTGTTTCAATCTCCTTATTTATGATTGGTTTGTTGAGGTCTTCTATTTCTTCTTGGGTCAGTGTAGTTTGTACATGTGTTTCGAGCAATTTGTCCTTTTATCTACATTTTCTAGTTTGTTGTCCCACATTTGTTTACAGTATCCTCTATGTATTCATCACAAACAAGGTATGCTCAATAAGACTAAATACTGATTTCCCATCAGAAACCATGGAGGTGAGAAGGCAATGGTATGATATATTAAAGGTTTTGAAAGACAAAATCTGCCAGCCAAGAATTCTTTATCTGGCAAAACTGTCCTTCAAAATTATGGGTGAGTTTAAAGTCTTCACAGATAAAAACTAAAGAGCATATAGGCATGGGACCAGTTCTACAAGAGATACTAAAGTGAGTGCTGCAACCTGAAAGGAAAAGACAGAAGTGAGAGGCCTAGAAAAGAGTATAGAAATGAAGACTATAAATAAGGGTAACAAAAATGGTAAAAAGACAGATAGTAGAAAGATAGGTCAATGGAAAGCCAAAAGATATAATGAATGAAGTAAATAAACTTTACAGTAATAATGTTAAATATTAAGGGATTAAACTCCCTGATCAAGAAACAAAGACTGGCATTTTGGGGGGAAAAATTCAGTCATCTATATACTGCTTACAGAAGACTCACCTTACACACATGGACACAAATATACTGAATGTAAAAAGTTGGAAAATGCTATTCCTTGCAAACAATTGGAGGCTGAAGGCTGAGAGCTGTCCTTTTCTCTGGAAATCACCCTCATGGAAGTGAGCTCTCCAACCAGCTGCCACCATCCTTACCTCATACCTGTTAACAAGATTCTCAACAAGTCAGTTTAGGGAATTCTTCTTCACTGACACTAATAAAATGACAATTACATTGATTTTGATTACAAAGGGAAGATGTTGAATTTTCTATGTATAGTTTGAGGAAAAGTACATCTCTAAACTTAGCATCTGTGCATATACACCTCCTCCATGCCTGTGAGCTACAGAATCTGAGAAACAATACCAGCAACAATAGATGGTTGATGATGCTTCTGGGGATGAACCTATGATACCCTGAGGAAACATGTAGAGTACCAAGAGGTGAGATGAGCAAGAACACAATGGGTGCAGCTTCAGATCTGCAAAAGACAGTGTCAGGACTGGCTGAGTGTCAGCTCTCCAATGTCCTTGTTAAAGGCCATCACCACAATACAAGAGAATATTCTGATTGGTATCCCTCACACAATGAGATTAAGAAGAATCCTGGTTAGTGAATACAGGTCATATTTGCATTGGCTATGTGGCAGAATGTAAATTGAGTTGATGAAAGAGTTCTATAAGCCCAAATACTTTAAAAGTCACTGCAGGCTGCAGAAGCTTCTACATGCTTGTAAGAAAAAGCAACTGTCTGCTCTTGCAGTCACAAGCCTTTTAGTGCTGTCTAAATATGCCACCAGAGAAAGGAGAGTAGGAACATTTGTGAATTCCCTCTTGAATACACATTCCCCTTGACCTTTAAATGCTGAATCCAGGCAAACACTATCTAATGGTCTCAGGTGATCCCATGGAATAAGTAACTGAGTATCCATTTCCCAAATGCTAACATCAAATACAAATATACCTTCCTGGAGTATATCAGTGATGTGTATTTTGTGCTCATCCACCTTGACCCACTCACTACCTTAAAACTGTCCCTATTTCCCTGAAAGTCTGTTGCCCCAATTTCTCCCTTTAATGCTAATTTCTCTATCAAGAAATGGATTTGTGTCCACATAAGACAAGATAATTTTAGATTGTGTAAGCAAGGAAAATTATGCCTATAAATACACACACATATAAACACATACACAGACAGAAATACCAGGACTTTTAAAACAGTGGTAGCTGGAGCTTACTAATCCATCTAAAACTATGTAGGCAGGGCTCTGGCTATTTCTAGGTACTGCCTTAGCAGAATCTGAAGGACTTTCTTCTGGAAACAGTTACCATCTGCCCATGTCTATGGGGTCAGATATAGCAACTGGGAAAGGAAGTTGTATTGGCCAGTTGCAGACAAGTGTGAACCCCTGGCAGAGTCACCCATGAACAGTGAGACTGGGCATAATGTCAGTATAATTCTTTATTACCCATTATAAGTAGAACATTTTGGTGAGGTTACTTCAGATAAGGTGTGACTCACCTAATTCAGGATAGGCCTTAATCCTATTACTGGATTCCTTTATAACCAGAATGAATACAAAGAGAGAGGGTGAGAGCCATGGAAGGAAGAAGTCAACAGAATTGAAACTTGGAAGATAAAGGAGAGACCAGCAGATGTCTTGCCATGTGGTAGAGGAGTCAGAGATCACAAGCAGCCAGTCTTTGGGAAGAAAGCATTGCCTTGAGGATGTCACTATTCAGATATATTCCTGGATTCTAATAGTAAGGAAATAAATTCCTATTGTATAAGCCAAACTATTTCATGGTATTTGCTTTAAGCAGCCTATGAAGCTAAAACAGATTTTGATACTTGGAGAGTGGAGTGCTGCTATTGCAATTCCCAAAAATGTGGAAACAGCTTTGGAATTGGTTAATGGTTTGGGGCAGGAAGAACTGTGAGAATACTTGATAGAAAAGGCTTAGAAGGCTTTGAAGAGACTGTTGGTAGAAATATAGACATGAAAGGTAATTCTGCAGAGGTCTTAGAATAAATGATGTATGTATGCTTGGAAATTGGAAGAAAGGTGGCCCTTATTTGAAAGTGGCAGGGAACATGGAAAAATTGAGTTCTGATGTCTGTGGAAGGCAGAATTTGAAAGCAATGAGCTTGGAAGTTTAGCTGAGGAGATTTCCAAGGTAAGTGTGGAAAGTGAAGCCTGGTTTCTCTTTGCAATGTATAGTAAAATGTGAGAGAAAAGTGATAAGCTAAGAACTGGACTCCTGGTCACAAAGAAATCAGAAATTGATGGTTTGGAAAATTCTGAGTTTCTGGAAAGTGAAGTGCCAGAAAATAGTGCTCCATGTGGGGGAGGGTTAAACTAAATATTGATCCAGTCAGCCATTTCAGTGAAAGTCAGACTTGGAAATTCATTTACCAGGAAGAATCTATGGAAAGTTCTTTTGTCTAATGGTTTGGACCCTTGTGTACTACATGCAACTCTGACAAGTTTTTTGTGAGGTCTGTATGAACAGAGCCACTGCTAGCCTGTACTAAAAGGGACAGATTGAAGGTAAAACCACTTCAAGGGCAGAATCATGGAAGCTGTGTTCTGCTGAAGACATCTTGAGCCAAGAGAGTGGGCCACCTATGTATGTGTGAAAAGAGTGAGCCTTCCCCATAGTTTGGAGAGCGCAGCATTGCACCCCATTGTTCAGGAAAAGTGTTAACAGCCCAGTGTTCTCAGAGGGTAGAGACTATTTCCTGTGGATTGCAGAGAGTCTGGCAGCCCTGCCAGTTTTCTCAGAAGGTGGAGCCTATTCCCAGGAAATTGCAGAGGGTCTGGTCATCACCAGGAGATCTCAGAGTGTAGAGCCTTCACCTTAGTATTTGTGGAGAGCATGGTCAGTGCACAAGCACATAGAAGAGTTGGGGTTGCTGCTCCTTCAGGCCTGGAGGACAAAATATTGTTCTATAGATGACTCTCAGATCTTGAAATGCAATGGAGTATGACCTGCAGGGTTTCAGAAATGTTTGGGACCCATATCCTCTGTGTTCCTTCTAATGTCTTCCTATGATAATGGGAGTGTTAATCATATGCCTGTCCCTCCTTTGTATATTGAAAGCATATAACTTATTCTCTAGCTTTCTCAGGTCCACAGACAGAAGGGAATTGTGCCCCAGGACAGACCACACCCACAACCAATTTAGATGAGTCTTTGCACTTTGTACATTTCTGAAATGACTTAAGGCTTTGGAATATTTTGATTGAATTAGTGTGTTTTGCATATAGAATTAAGCTGTATTTTGGGGTCCAGGGGATACAGTGTGGTGGTTTGGAACTGTATGTACCACAGAAAAACATGTTCTTAAACCTAATCCATTCTCGTGTGCATATACCTATGTAAGTAAGATCTTTTGATGAAGCTGCTTCAGTTTAGGAGTGATCTACCTCGTTCAGGAGGGGTGTTAATCCTATTACTGAGTCCTTGTAAATGGAATGAATACAGAGATTGAGAGAGAGAGAGAGAGAAAGCCATGAAAACAAGAAATTGAAATTCATGGACCTAGAAGAGAAGGGAGACACCCACAGACATCACCAAGTGGCTTATCATTTGGCAAATGAGTCAAAGATCACCATCAGCCTGTCTTCAGGAAGAAAGCATTGCCTTAATGATACCTTGATTTGTATATTTTCCCAGGCTCTAACTGTAATCAAATAAATGCCAATTGTTAATGTCAAAAGATTTCATAATATTTTACATTAAGCAGTCAGGATACTAAAACAAATGCATTATTCTTCATACACAAAGAAGTTTAATTTCCATTGATTAAATTGCAATGAGATTGAGTTTATAGAACAATTTTATTGCAAATGAGTTTTGTTTTTTTTTTAATTTTGTGAATTGCCTGTAAAATAATTTGTCTATGAACTCCTGGGGTGTTATGCTAGGAAAATAAACATTTGTATAAAGGACATAATGAATGTTTGCATGTAGAGTCTAGACAAGTTTCCCTGTGGTGTTTGGAGGGCCACCATCTGGGCCACACCAGATGTTCTGTGATGAACCAAAAACACTTTGACTATGTCCCTGAATCTAATGGTATCTGATGCCCACTGTTGACCTGCCTACCCTGCCCTCCAAACCACACACCTCAGCATTTCTCCAGTGTCTACCAGTGTGAGACCCTCTTCTGAGGAGGACCTGCAGTCAGTAGGGCCTACATCCAGTGGTCATCAGTGAATGGTCATGATTATGATTACACATCCCAAGGTGACCATACAAGCATTTCAAGTATTGCTACATTTGATAATTAGGATAAGAGAGGCTAGACATATTTCCTGCTTATAAAGTATACAGTATGCATAGTCTGAACCTGGGTGAACAGATGGATGAAGGACCTCTGAACTTGCATGACAATATACCAGCATCCAGTTAGTACAGCAAGGCTCTGAGAGTGAGCCCTGGGCACCAATTGCATAGAGTCCATTTCCCCCATTATTTGAGGACCCCACTGCACAATGCAAATAGAAGACAGATGTGCTGATCCTACTGTTGCAGGAGCATCTTACAAGCCTCAAAGCAACATCTCACAGAAGGTGTTCTTCAGGAATTAAGGAGAGGGAAGGGAACTCTATGCACCTTACTGGAGCAAAGAATTGGTGCAAACTCCATAATCACATCAGTAATGTTGGCACATTCCTACTGCATGTTTCTGGTAAATGCAATATGCCACCTAGAGGCAAAGTAATAGTGGATAAGAAACTCCTCCCTCTCTTTAATCAAGAAGTTTGATAATTATTAAAGGAAACTGAACTTTACAAATAGCAATATTTTCTTAGGGAGCTTTATATCATGACCTCATAATGTTGTGATGGGAATGCTGCACAGTAAATGTTTTTGTCCTGACATGACTTAAATGATCAAGAAAATTAGCTGCATATGTTAGAGTGTAAATATTAATTATAAAATTTAATTTTAAGCTTGCTAAAAAAGTTTTGCCTTTTTGTTAAGCAAAAATTTAATAAGAATATTTACTTTTATTTTTAAGTCCTCAATGATTCCATATTTGTAACACAACAGTCTATGTCATTCTTAGGCTAGATCTGATCCACATCAACTGAAGACACAGATCATCCTTGCTCCTCTTCTCCTGCCTCAATGGCCCAGCCCATCAGACAGCCTTCTGCTGCTCTTTGTGGACACCTTTCCCTCCTGCAGATCCATTTACAGAACCCACAGCCCAGTCTCTATGCACAGGCTAATGTGAGAGCATACAGCTTTGAGCTTCAAATAAATACTTTTCTTATTTTTGTTTATTTTGTTTTTTGGTAAAAGAGTCTTTTCATATAGGAGGCACTAAGATTCCCTGACATTATGGCCTCCTCTACAGCCCAGGGCTGTGCAAAACAGGCACACCACGGTAGCTTCTCTGTCCACTATTTCCACTCTCTAAGCTTTAAAATCAGTTCATTAGATTCAGCTGACCAGATCAGCCCTGGGTGCCCCTCACTGGAACCAAATCATTCCAGCAGGAACCAAAGTTAGGTAAGGGAAACATGAAAAATTAAATTCATAATGATAAATCTTAAATTGCATCATACTAAAATATGTTTTATTAAATACAGGTTACCCAAAAACTAGAATAGATATAGGTCAGATTCTCTCAAAATTCTCTTCAATTCCAATTAAGGGGAAGTGGGTGTGGCTCAATCGATAGAGCTCCCGTTTACCATATGGGAGGCCCCAGGTTCGCTTCCCGGGGCCTCCTTGTGAGGGCAGGCCGGCCTGCGCAACGCGGTGGGCTGATGCAGCAAGACCTCACAGCAAGGGGGAGATAAGCAGACACAGAAGAAAACGCACAGCAAAATGGACACAGCGAACACAAGCAGCAAGGTGGGGATAAATAAATAAATAAATAAATAAATAAATCTTTAAAAAAAAAAATTCCTATTAGGGATTATACATCAGAGACTAAGCCTTAACCATAAGGTGAGATCCAGGGCAGGATAACATTGCTATGTTGGAAAGGTTGAGGAGTTTCCTCTTAAGTGTTTGGACATTAACCAGATGGAAGAATAACTCTTCGTTGCCAGTATCAGGAAACTTCCTGATAGGAAGAGAAGGCTGAACAAGGCCATCTCCTCCTGTCAGAGTGCCCCCTAGTGGCCATCAGCAGCATGACAGGGGAAATGCAAGGTTTCAACTTGCCAAACCTCCCTACCCTGAGCCCATGCCACC
>JAQZBX010068614.1:0-15722 GCA_029593785.1 Cabassous unicinctus | reverse complement strand
GCTCAACCACTGAGCCACAGTGGCTCCCCTGAGTTTATTATTTTGTTTGCTTGTTTGTTTGTTTGTTTTTCTTTTGTTTTTAGGAGGCCCTGGGAAGTGAACCAGGGAACTCCCATGTGGGAAGGAGGCGCTTAACAGCTTGAGCCACATCCACTCCCCTCTAATGTATTTTTATACCCACTGAGACCAACTCATAGACTTGCAGATATATTCCTTTTAACTTAACAGCTCTTTCTTTATTAAAACAGTTTAATAATTTGTGGGAATGAATATTTACAAGGCTTAGTTCATGTTTGTCTGTATAAAATTAACCCTAATATATTGTACATAACAAAGCAAAATATACTCTACACTTAAAAAAAGTTTTTCTTACATTTCTGTTAGGTCTCTCTCTGTCATAAAAATTGAATATACTCTTTAAAGTGGTCTATGTTTATACCCCAATTTGCTTTACCATTTACCATACATGCTGAAAAAAATTGTAAGAAAGAATAGTAAAACCTTCTATATAAAAATGTCATGGCATGGAATAAATTGGCTACACACAAATTATTGCAGAGTGTAAATATTTGAAAATTGTCCCTAAACTAAGATGATCCCATAGAAACAAGAGACAAAGTATTGGTTTGGCCTTGAAACAAAACCATGAAGACATCTAGAATAGGATTATTTTACCTATAATATGTCTTCACAGACACTCTCTATGTGGCATTGAAATTTGATGAGATTCAGCTTTATAGTTATGGGTAATGGACAAACAATAAGCCTAAAATATGACCCAGTAAAATAATATAGAATGGTAGCAAATTAGAAAAGTCTACTGATACGGAGAGATATGCCATTCAATAATATATATAAGGATATTCTCATGCACAACAAAATGTATAAAACATGAGGTGAAAGGGCTAATCTCTCAGTATTTATCTAGTATTGTCTAAAGAAATGGGTGATACGTTGGCAGATATGAATGTCAGGGTGTAAAGAGGCAGTCGAGATTATTCCATAAGGCCTACTATTCTGGCATTAAGTAACTTTTTGACAACCTTTCAGAAAGTTATATTTTAATTAATTAATAATTTGCCTTCTCATATTTCTTAACCCTGAGAAAGGAAAGCACTATATCAGAGACACCTCACTTAAAAGAAGGATTCTCTTTTAATGTCCAACGTTCTACTACATAGTCCTATGTGTATACGGTTATGGAGAAAGTACACAATGATAAAATATGGCAATAATTTTAGTCCAACTTTAAATAAAATTAGTTAGTATTCATATTATTGCTGATAACATTTTATATGTTTCAACATTGTCAATTGTTCACATATAAGCATATATGAAACATTCAGTGCAAAAAAAGTCCATGTTTATTAATTCAATAGATTTAGTCATCAGTAAGGTAAACTAGATTATTTATTACCTAGAGAAAGCACTAAATCATAGAATTAGGCTTAGTTTCCTAAATTCTGAAATTATTTGTATACAATATATGTGTGCATAACAAAATAATTCATGAAATACTTAAATTCTAAAGATAATATCTTATTTAATTATTTTTTAAAAAGGACTTTTTAAATGTGTTTTGGAACATCAGGAAAAAAATCTATTTTCCAATTAGAATTGCAGATAAAAGATATGCATTTATTGTAATACGTTACTCAGAATACAGTTATATAGCATCTTTTGTGATTAGGTTGTAATGAATATATAATATCCTTTGCACCATAATAAAAATCATTTAACAATTGTTTAATTTAGACAAAGAAAGAGTACAGCAAGCTGACTTTCTATAAATATGAATATTCACTCAATAAATCTGGGTCATATTTCCATCTTAGTGCACAAGAAAATAACTCACAGGGTTACTACAGCTATCAATAAACTTATTCATTCATAGAATATGAAAACAGTGCCACAACGCTAACCATCTTTTCATTTGTATTTATCAATTTTTTTAAATTCTAAATATATCCCATAGAAATTAAGTGGAGAAAACTGACAGGACTTTGTTGGAAGACATAAAGTCAGAAAAATAAACCAGCTAAAGACACAGATATTGCTGAACTGGATTCAATCCTATCTCTTCTTTTCTTCTCATACCAGTCACTAGCTACATCAACCTCATGAAGTCATTTAACTTCTATAAGACACAGTTTTCCCTTTTTATACAATGAATAAAATAGTCCTAGATCCCTAAAAAAATGTTTAAGTACAGATGCAGTACTTTCAAACCACAGTAGGTGCTTAATAAAGCTTGCTTCTTCTTTCTTAGAATTCCAATCCTGTTTTTATTCCTGTAGCAACAGCTGCACGCACATTTTGATTTGAAATTTACACACCAAACACTATATAAACATTGAAACACTTTTAGCCTTCTATTCCTAGTATTATTTCTGCAAGTATAAAAAATCTACATCTGATAACTCCCTAGAACAGTGCTCAAAAATATTAGTGCTCAGAAAAGTTTTGCAAATATTAATAACATTCAATTACTGTTCTCAAGGAGAACTCTAGGAAGACCTGTAAGACAAGTAGGAAAAGTATTTTTAAAATAAGCATATAAAACTACAAACATGTGCTTTCTTCAATTGTGACAAAAGGTTTACACCAACGCACGGTGTTAATAATAGGGTGGTATATGGAAATCCTGTGTATTGCAAATGATTGTTCTGTAAACCTACAACTTCTCTAATAAAGAAAAAACTGAAATAACAAACATAAATTGCCATATATATGTATCAAGTGTATATACATATTAAATATATATAAATATATTTTTTTCTTTCTGTTTCTCTGTTTCTGTCTCGGTTTCTGTCTCTCTATCTTTACGTAATTTATTGTTTAAGCAAATCATATGAAACATGTACCAAATACTTATTTATTTATTTTTTCTTATGCACTTCCCAATTAATCACTTTGAGTAATTAATCAGATACTTATACTATAAAAATCACATCTTCCCATTTGTCTTCCAATTAAGGAAATAAGGAGATTATAATGGGTGTTTATTTTAGATTTTCCCTAACACTTTATGCTGATCAATTTTCCCTCATCTGTTTAGGAACAGCTCATTTTATCACAAGACTTTTTATAATAATTAATCATCATATGTTTCTTCCTGTATAGAAGATGCATGCATTAGCTGCAGTCTGTTTATTTTGCTTCCCATCAGCAATTGCAATGCCAAAGTAAAATAAGTAAATTATAATTTTTCAAGTTTTGAGGTGAAAATTGATGACAATTGCTGAAATTCTAGAAGAAGCATATTGGAAAAATAGTTAAATAAATTAACTTAAGACTAAAGTTAATTCATCATATAAAATTATTGATGAATAATTACTGATGAAAACTAAGCAGAGTTTTAGTCTATATTATCTGCACTTGGATTGAATATAACTGTGAAAAATATACTCGTTAGGTTTTACTTTGCTTTGAATAACTTTTCTTATTCTGTTGAATGACTGAGCTTTCATTGTCCTTTTAAATAACACTTTCTTTAAAATCATGTTATGTATCCTTGTGGATACTTTGAATCATGACTTTCACACAAATCCCTGGAACACAACAATGTCTCAACATATTTTCCAATGAATAAATGAATGAGTAAATGAATGATTTACTTTCTTTTATAATCTTTTGAATGGAAAATTTGCTTTTACCATTGGCAAATTCATTTTGTGCATAATTTTTAGCAAAATGACTTATTGAAAGTTTTAATATAAAGTATAGCATATGTTATGTCCAATTTAGGGAAATATCCTATGGAAAACACATAATTTCTAATATGTTCAGATCTCCAAGACACTGGAACTTGGGCACATCTGTTATAAAATTAATGGTGATCAAATTTTTTATGGCCTTGTCAATTTTAAGACAGACATTAACTTAGATGATTTCATATATTGTTTGCTTTTCATAGTTGAGTGGTTAGAATATTTGAATTTGATGATTACCGTTTATTTATTTACAGTTTACCTTCTTTTGAAGCATGTTGATATTAATCATTTACTTTAGTTAGCCATTTTTACTTTTATGTTCTATAATACTTTCAGTTTTTTTGCCCAGAAATAATATTAGAAACACACTGATTATCCATCACTGGGAGCTCACTTACTACTTGATGAATTGTATTACAGCCTGCATTTATTATCTATAGTTCTTGTCTGGGTAGTGGTAAATATATCTCACAGTTGGATACACAAAATTAAGTCATTTAATGGATTTGTAGTTCAGTTGATTGAGGTCCGCAGGTCTCAGTGCACTTCTGGAAGACATTTTATTTCTTCTGTAATTGTCAGTCACTGTCATTTCCACTTGACTGCTGTTCTGTGACTAGTCAGAATATAGAACACTTAAATTGGTATCAGGGCAGTGATAAAATGGTGTTTATAGGTACACTTATACACACATACACACACACATGCACACAAATAAACATAAGAGATAAAATTTCTTTAAAATATTTGGAAAGTCAAATTTTCCTTTCTTAATAGGATTGGGATATTTCTGCTTATACTAAGTATATGTCATGTTGTTTTCTATTTAAATGTATAAAATAGAGCACCCCAGATGCAAAAAAAAAAAAAAAATCATGAGAGGTTAATTTTAATAATCTCAGAATTTCAATGCAGAAACCAGAAGGTTACAATAGTGAAAGAAACTCTACTAAAGTACAACAATTTGTTACTTTTATATATTAAGTCCTCTTAAGTAGGTATGGTCATTTTGGAAAAAAGAAAAAAAAAACAAGCAAACTCACATCTTTCATTTTCTGAAAATGCACCTGCCTGATTTCTGACAGCCACATCATCTCAGGAAAGAGATCAAATCTTGGGAAAGTAAGTTTAGTTCAAAATGATTTAGTGTTAATAGTTTAGTGCTGTTAGGAGTTTGCCAGAATGCAAGGGTTTGTTCTTCATTTTTCAGTGCCAGCTGCTTTTTGATTCAAAAATCACAAACACAGCATTTTTATGTATTGACTCTGAAAGGGCATTAGCAAATTTCAAATAAATAGCAGCTCTACATTCTGAAGGAGTTCTGAAAAACAGGCAGAATTGCAGATGTTATTCTCAAACTGGCCACTGAAATAGTTTTATCACTGAACGTTAAGTGAGAAAACCTACTAAAGATCAATTACGTTCAGAATCTTCTTCCACTGAAATGCCTTAGCTGTTAATGAATAAAATATATGTATTATGCAGCATTATATTTCAATACTTCCTTGATATGCTGCTATAATAACAAATACAAAATTAGAAATTCATCTTTTGGCAGTTGTGAATCAAATTTAAAAGAAAGACATCAAATATATCTGTTTCTATATCAAATAAGTTCTTGAACAAAGAGTTTGTTCCCTAGTAATAAAGTATCATTAAAACTATTACACAGAGAAATGCTTAATGAGTGGAGTTATTAGGCACACTTATATGTGTACTAAATATAAACTATGAGTAATTTTGAGAAATGAAATGCTTTTGAGAATTTAGGAATTTATACCATAATTTGACATGTGGGAAGTGTGTAGGAAATGAGAAAAGCCATTGAGGGCCTAACCCCAGAGACAGCATGCTTGTGGAGTTATATACTCTAGTGCACGCTTAACTTTGTTCTTCAAATCTGTTGTCTTGCTATTTTGTTTATTAAATATAACCAGTTGTTCTGTTGAGTATTCCACATTAATCAAACTTGCAATAAGCAGACTCCCAAAGAATGTGTTTAATTAGAGCAAATAGAACGGAAACATTTGAAAATTAGAGACAAGTAATACATACTTAAGATATTTGTTGAAAAAGGAAACAATAGCAGGGTATGTAAGTTATACATGAGCAAGAAAGCTGAGGTAATAAGTGATTATAAAAGAAAATGCCATAGGGCATGGATTCCTAGGAAAAAGAAAGAGGTGCTCTGGACCTGAAAGATGAAGATTATAGAGTGATTTGGTATCAGGGATAATGAAAGAAAGCAAAAGTACTGATAAAAAACTGGCATCAATGAGCATTGATATCAGATAGCAATCATTCAATTATGGGGTCAGGTTTATAAGGAAGATACTAGGTCATAGGAAAAAAAATCATATTCTTGCACAGAATTGAGTAAAATGTCAAAGCAAAGACTTGAACTTAAAGGGTTGGTTTGCTAAGCCAATTATAGTAACTGGTGTCTGAAGTGGAATTAGAATGAGTTGTAGTACCCAGGTAGAAATTTAACACTGAAAAATCCCTGCATAAGATCCCTGTATGGTGGATGAATAAATTGTTTGATGAGGATAAATTGACCAAAGATGTGGTGTTTATATGTGTGGGAAAGGAGATAACAAGGGTGTAAAACAGTGGGTAGTATTCTATCATGTAACTAAGCTAGGGTAAGGGGAAAATAAATGGATTGAATCTAAGATATCTTTATCAGAAAACATGTTTTGGAGATATTTGGGATTTTGAAAAAATATTTGCACAAAACTGAAATATAGTCTTAATTAGATATGCACTACAATTAACAATTAGATTTACATGAGCAATTTACATTAATTGTAAATTACAATTACATTAGATTTACATGGTGTTCTCTAAAACTGGAGTCTCTTACCCTTGAAGAGGATATACAGGCCCTCAAAATACCTGATACTGCCTCTCTACAATTGTAGTTTATTTTCAACAGGAAAATTTGAGTTCTTAGTGCTTATATGACTTAATATCAAGTCAAAACATTTTGACAGAATAATGATGAGTGCATTTTCAAATAAATTTTAATATCTTATTAAACAGAGAGTAAATTAAATAAGGTGTGATGGCTTGACTCAACAACTATAACCCTCTTTTTATTGATCCCAGAATATTTTTAAATAACCAATTGCTCTTAATTTCTTAATTTCGTGCTCCAATTTGCCATTTGTATTTGTATTTTTCCATTTTACTTCTGTAATGCTCATGCCAAAGTCACTCAAATGATCCTTGTTGATGTTATTTCATCTTTGGCTTTTAAAATTCCAATTAGCAGTGGGAGTAATGATCATTTTAGTAATTTACAGTTTTAAAATGATACTATGTAATTCTTATATTTTATATTTCTGTGCCCATGAAGATATTTATATCAGAGCCATAATAAGCAAGGAAGTGTTCTAAGTATAATTTCCACATACAAATATTGGATTTAGGTTTCAAATCAAGTAACATTGAAGAGGTCAAAAGCCTGAGCTGCCTCAGAGGGTCAAAAATTGTGTAAAAATCAAACGAGAATGTAAAATGCATCATATAACAATAGAATAAAACAGAATATAACACGTAAATATGTATATATGCAGAGAACTGCTATTTAGATAGTTGCTATATCTAATACTTTCTAAATCATTCACACTTTCACTTACAAAATGATTAATTCCTAGTTGACATATTTATACTCTTCAGTTGAAGTTTTTTTTCTTTTTATACTGAAACAGAGATAAAATTGCAAGGACAGCTTTTGTTTCTTTGTTTTTAATTCCTGCTGACAGAGCTATACAGAAATATTTCAAACAATATAACAGTATGTTACTGAACTGAAAATTTGTACTTGAAGGACAATGCATTGTTATAAATTATTATTTACACAGTTTGCTAAAGGAAGTGATTTGTATTTTTTCTTTCCAGTGTTGTTTTAATGGTCTCAACAGTATTATTGGCAAAGACAAAACAAAACACAACAACAAAAAAGGCAAAAGAAAAAAAAAACTAAAAAATTTGTTACATTAAGAATATTTCATGGAAAAATGTTATCCCACCAAACAATATAGAATTTAAATCTTTAATAGAGGAATCCATAAAGCATTCACTGTATTATGTAAAATAATTGAATATGTTCGAAATTCTGTTTTTGTATATCTGGAATGTAGTGATCAGACAACTTCTATAATAAAGGACTATTTCTATGGGTATTATTAGGTTATTATCATCTGTTTTTTTGAGGCCTATTTGTCAAGAGGTTTAATAAATTCCTCAAAGACAATATCAAGACCAAAATATCAATGTATGTCACTAATGTTTTCAATTTTTCTTTTACTAATTTTTGACCACTTCAATATTTTTCTTGATAAGAATTCAATGAAGCTTAAGACAAGTAAAGGAAATAAAGCACAAAATATACATTTTCTTGCATCATTATTTCAGAGGAAAATAATCCAGTGCTCCAAGAAAGGTTAAAGATAAAGTTACTATAACAGCATATCAATTTCAACACAGCAACTCATACCTTGACAGATTCACATATACACCATTTTTAACATCACACAGATGTTAGTATAAGGAATTTGATGCTTCCTGCTTATTCAGGCATTAATTATATATTCAGTGGTAGAAATCTGGAATAATTAAATGTGTTAGTAAAGATTTGCAAGTGAAGTTGTCACTTTTTCTTGTAATTTAGCTGAAAAGCCACAGTAAATTAATTTCTTCTGAGTTTCTGTACACTCTTTTTTCCAAGTACAGTAGTTAGTATATCAATTAATTTCATATTAAAATTTCCACTCCTCTCCTCATTCACATTCATGCTAGTCATGGTTTTCAAGGTGTTCATTCTATATTTCTACAGCATGCAAATGTGGAATTGTCAACTAGATTCTAAGAACAATTTAAACATTAAATTTTTAATGTAAAATAATACGAAGAATAGAGATTAACTCTGGACAATATAAAATGAAATCAATATACAAAGCATATTTGGTGAGCATTAAAATACTCCAGGAAAATCTTTAGGTTTGTAACACTGTTAGAATTTTTAGATATGTTTTCCTTGAAAGAAAAATAATGACGAAAATACATCAAACTGTGCCATCATAAAATAAAAGAACAAATGTGATTGTTAAAATTGAAATAAATGATTATTTCTCTTAATGCAAATGGTTTTCAACTTAAAAATTATTTTTGCATGTACAGTTTCATAAAAAATATCTGTTCTGTGCTTGTTTGTGTAGAAGGAATATTTTGATCAGGATTTAGGAGATCTGAGCTAGAGCTTATATATTTCATTGGTTAATCTTGATTAATCAGCTTTCTCAATTCAGATTTATTTTATTTTATGCTATTAATACATATGGAGTTCATTTTTCTAAATTCTGTGAAATACAGAAATAATTTTATTTTTTCCTACATATTTAGTTAATTTTCCCAACATCGTTTATTGAATTTTTCTCACTGAGTAGAAGTAAAGGCTCTATCATATACCAGGTTTCTATACATACTTGAGTGTATACTCTGTGTTCTATTTCTTTTATCTGCTTGACTTTTTCTTTGCCATTCATAGAAACTTAAAATCACTTAAGCCATGAAATATGTAATAGCTGTTAAGGAACACTACCCTCTCTGCTTCTACCCCAAATAAATACCCTTTGTAAAAGCCAACAGATTTCTGGTATTTTGCATCAGCACCCATTTGGCTGACTAATATATTCCTGAACTTCACGAGGACATCTGCCTCAAGATGCCCAAGGGGGTGTTAGAGGAGTGGGCAGAGACAGGATAGACGGTTACGTGTCCCTGCTGGCAGCCATCCAAGATATTCTTCTACAGATGACTACCCCATAGAGGGTGGCCCATGACAGTCCATTGTTCTTATTTCCAAGTTGCCATCAAGGCAGTAAGGCCTTTGTATACTGCCCAACTATCAGTACAGATTGTTAATGAATTCCCAGGCTCGTGTACTATAACCATCCACACGGCTCTTAATTCAGCCTATTGACTGCTTTGCATGTTGCCTGTTTCCCATCAAATAGTGTCAGTGCTGGGCTGCACAGCCACAGTCATCCACACAGGAGGCTGTCCACTTGCTGAACCTTCTATGTACCATGCATTTTCTGGAACTGTTCCTATGCCTTCTTTAGTGGGCAATTCAATGGCACCTTGCGAGTTGTAATTTGGGCCAAAGAATCTTCCACGTAAGACACTGGGCCTAGGATCTAATGCATTTCAGTACTTCAGTGTTGAAGACACTGTGCTGCAGCAGGTAAGCTTTCTACTTTGTTAATTGTGCACTTCCAGAGCAAGGTTTGTTCCCAGTGTTTGTGATCCATCCCTGAATAGGGATGGCAGACTTTAGAATGTCCGGGCACTTTTGGTCTAAACCTTCTACTTGCAACAAGGCATTGTATTGCTGCACATAGCGGCTTCTCTAAGGTGCTATATCATAATTCAGCTCCTTTCCATGATTGTGACCAAAACCCAAGGGGTACTCATTCAGAATGTTGCCTTTGCCACAAACCCCACAAAGCTAACGTCAATGCTGGCCACATCCAATTCACAGGGCTAGTCAGGGTGCACCCGCCTCAGTGCTGGAACCTGTGCTGGTGCCCTCTTTGCTTCCCGAAAAGCAGCCTGCTGGGGTTCTCCCATTCCCAGGTACAACCTTTCCTGATTAACACATACAATGGTTTCAATATTTGAGCTAAATGAGGGAGAAATGGTCTACAGTAACCCAACAACCCCAGAAAAGCCGTTAATTGTTTTGGAGTCTGTGGTGTGAGAAAACATTGTACTTTATCAATTACAGCAGAGGGTATAGCTTTTGTCTTACCTGACCAATCCACACCCAAGAATTTGACAGAGCAGCCAGGGCCTTGTAGCCTGTCTGGATTGATTGCCCATCCCTGGCTTTCAAGGTAAGATATTATTGTCTCTAATGCTTCTTTTAATTCTGAAAGAGAATTTCTGTTTAACATAATATCATCAATATAATGAAATAAGGTTACAGCTACAGGTTTCTTCCACAGGGCCAGCTCCTTTGCCTAAGAGGCCATGAGAGATGGTTGGGCAATGCACAAAGCCGTGGGGAAGCCCCAGAAAAGTCCGTTGTTGGACTTCCCACGTGAAAAAAAATGCTGGCTGGCTTGACTTGTCTAAGGAGATACTAAAGAAAGCATAAAATTTTTCCTTATTTCTTTTTATTTTTTAAGTCACCCAACCATATGCAATTTTTTCAATTTTCAGTCATAATATTTGGATTTGTTTTTTTATCAAACTTTTTATTTTTTTATATAACTCTAATACCTTGTTATCTATTACATCAATGCATTTTTGGTACAGGTTTTTTTAAGTTCTTTTTCTTATTTCATGTAAACTCATTCTTAAATTTAGCCATTTTTCCAATACACTCATAAAGGTCGGATTTGTACTTCAAATACTACTTCTTTTACATTGTTCCATTATTTAAGCATAGGGTGCTAAGTTTTTTTCTAATTACAAATATGATTTCATTTTTGATCCATATATTACTAAGAAGTGTCTCTTAGTTTTAGTGATACACCCTTTTTCAGTGTGCAAATATGTTGGCAATACTTTAGCTTTTGGTCAGAACATAGTATAACGTGGATACAGAATGTAATATGAATGATAGCCTATTTGACATTTTTGAGAGTAACCTTATAGCCTGATAGTTATCAGATATTCTAAAATCCTGATATTTATTCTCTGTGTTCTATATTGACTCATTTGATCTAGTGGGATGATATAGATATATTCTTTAAAATTTTTTGACAATATTGTGTTTTATCGATTTTTAAAAAAAATTCTTTAATATTTCTGTAAGATTTTTAATAATATTGTTGGTGTTACTTGATACAAATTAATAAACCTACGTATTTGAAGTCTAAAATATAGTGAGTTTTGACATAGATAAACAGGTTAAAACCACCACCAAACTCAAAAGAAGAAACATATCTGCCACCCCTCCTTCTCTGCACCATTCATCATCCCCAGGAAACCATTGATCTGCTTTCTGCATCTAAGATTACTTTTCATTATCTCAAGTTTCACATACAGGGAATCAGAATTGGCTCCATGTGTGGGCAACCTGTGTAGTGAAATAGGAACCCATGCTTACAAGTGCCCACACTTGGTTTAATACTCTGCTCCCATCATCCTGAAATTCTGAGTAATTTTTTAACAAGGGCACTCACATTCTCATTTTGCACTGAGCCATGCAAATTATGTAGCTGATCCCTTATGGAATCATAGAATATGTATTTTTTGTCTGGGTTCCTTCACTCTGCATAATTATTTATAGATTCATCCCTGTTGTTGTATGTATTGATAGCTCATTCCTTTTTATTTCTGAGTAGTATCACATTGTGTGGCTATAACACGAGTTGTTTATAATTTACATGTTGATGAATATTTGGGTTATTTTCTGTTTGGTGCTACTACAAATAAAGTTGCTATGAACACCAGTATACAAGTATTTTTGTGAGCATATTTTTTCATATCTCTTGGGTAAACACCTATAAATAGAATCACAGGGTCATATAGTAGGTAAATGTTGAACTTTTGAAGAAACCACCAACTGTTTTCCAAAGTGGTTTTATCACTTTATATTTCCACCATCTATTAATGAGAGTTATCTTTTCTCTGTATCCTCAACAACACTTGGCAGTGATCAGACTTTAAGTTTAGACATTCTAATAGGTTTGTAATAGTATCTGGTTTTAATTTGATTTTCCTAATGTCTAAAGATGCTTAGGACCTTTTCATATGTGTAATTCCCACCAATATATCTTCTTTTATAAAGCATCTGTTCACATCATTCCCCGTTTTTTAATTGTGTTTTCCTGTTTTTAAAAACAATTTATTGAAGTATATCATTCATATATGAACATACATAAACAATAGGTGTGCAGTAAACATTGTGAACTTACAAAACAAACATGCATAACATCATACAGGGCTCCCACCCATCACCCCACCATTGCATTGTTGTGAAACATTTGTTAACAAATTATGAAAGAGCATCGTCAAAGTTTTACTACTAACTATAGACCGTATCTTACTCCCCTTTACTTTTTTTTTTAAAGGGTTTATTTAATTATTTATTTACTTTTATCCATTTTTGCACCCCACCCCACCCCCTGTTTTTGCTGTTTGTGTATCCATTCGCTGGGCAACTCTCTGTGTCCCTTTCCTGCCCTCTCTTCTCGTCCTTCTCCTCCTGTCTTGACTGAGATTCGATCCTTGGAACCTCCGATGTGGAAGAGAAGCGTCCCACCACCTATTGTCTTGGCTCTCTCTTGTCTCACTCTCCTGTTATGTCATCATCTTGCTACATGGCTCACGTGGCCTGACTGAGAACCATCGCATGGAGCCTGGTGGCGCACCAACTTGTGCGGCCATGCGCAGGGCCCAGGAGTCTCACCTGCGTACGGGGCCTGGCGGCCTGCGTGCCTTCTTTTTCTTTTTTTCCTTTTTACTAGGCTGTCCCAGAGATCAAGCCCAGGTCCCTCCATATGGGACACGGACGTCCAACCACCCGAGCCACATCTGTCCCCCTGCTATATCTCTTAAGGTTGACCAAAGATACCTAGAGTTACAGTCATTTGCCATGCAGGGTGGTCATATAATAAATCAGGCTTAGTTTATCACCAGCTTTCTAAAAACCAGATCTAGGGAGAAAAACTAGGTCTCAGGACATATGCATGGTTTCTAATATAGCGAATGTTTAGCCTACCCTGATTATCACAAAATCAGGACAGCGAGAATATTCGCATTGTGTTTTCTTTAACAGAGTTTTGAGAATTATTTTTTATATTTTGGACAAAAATATATAATATATAATTTAAAATACTTGTTACCAGTCTTCACAAATTTTGTCACATTTATATCTATCCTGTATTTCATATTTTTGATGCTATTTGAAGTGGTGATTTGTTAAAATTAAATAGTTGATTGTTGCTTTTGTAAAGAAATACAGTTTATCTTTGTACATGGATACTACAACCTTGATAAACTTATTACCTCTAATAACTGTTTTGTAGAGTTTATAAGATTATCTGTATAGATGACTGTGTCTCCTATAAGCAGAGTTTTGCTTCTTTATTTTCAATCTGGGTGTATTTTATTTCTTTTTCTTGCCAACTGCACTGGATAGGATCCCAACACAACATTGAGTAAAAGTGGTAAAAGCAGGCATTTTTACCTTGTTTCTGATTCTAGGGAGAAATTGTCCAGTATTTCATAATAAAATATAATATTAAATGAAATTTTTATGATAATCCTTATCATGGAGAGAAAATACTATTCTGAGTTTTCTAAGATTTATTATGAGGAATGGATATTGGATTTTGTCAAATGCCTTTTCTGTATTTTTTAGATGATCATATGCGTTTCCTTTCTCTTTTAATATTAATAGATGCAAATTATTTGATTTTCAAATATTTAATTAAATTTTCATTTTTGCAATAAATGCCACAGAATCATAATCCATTTATTTTCATCTATTTATAAATCTATCATCTATCTATCTATATCCCTACCTATTTGGTTGGACTTTTATTTGATAAAAGTTTGTGAAGAATTTTTTAATTGTGAAGTATATTGGTCTATAGATTTATTACTTGAATTTGTTTGGCTTCTGGTCTCATAGAATGAGTGGGAAATAGTCCTTGCTCCTGGGATTCTGCATTGGAATTCTATTGTTATTGAACAATATCACATACCTTGTCAGTGTAAGATTCTTAAATATCAGAACCTACCTTTTTTCTAACAGTTTATGTATATTAGCAATCATCTTTGGAATTCTTCCCATATTGCAAATCCTCAGCTTTATAACTTTGGTCTTGAGCCCTTCCCTGAGAATTATAAATCAATAGTCTGGGATAGTGAGGAAATATTGCTGCACCGCAATTTCTCAGATTGGAAAGCATATCATCTCATTTTAGAATGGGGTAGTAATGGACTGTTATATAATGAGTTAGAGTATAAAACAAAAATCTCTACACTTGTGAAGCTTATATTTATCTTACAGTCTAGTAAGTGTTTTTCAGGACTAATTTTATTGTATTTTAGAGTAACCAAACTCAAAGTGGGGTTAGAGAGAGAGAGGAAGGTAGCAAAGGAAGGAGAAAGTGAGAGAGAAGCTGTAACCAGGGGAAAATGGTCCTAAAACCATTATTCAATGCTACTAAGGTTATTCTTTCTCTTATTCTCTCTCTCTCTCTTTCTACTTCATCCAATGGGTATGAAAATTTTCCTCTATTACCTTATTGCACACCTAATGACATAGCTATAATCAGTTTATATCATCCCAATGTAGTAGTTCTGAAATATTGATAGACTGTTCTTTGCTACCATTTTATTGTATAATCCCCAGTATGGATGCTAGTTATTAGGCTTGCATCATCTGACCATCCACCTGCCAATGCCCATAGCTTGGTGACACTGGAACTGTGGCTAGTTGCTTTGGCAAGTGTCCTTGTAGTCTTACAACATCCATTCCCTCATGTATTCCATTCTGATAGAATTTTAGCTAATCTCATTGCTGCTAAGAATAAAGATCAGCTTGATGTGGCCATGTTTCTAAATTCTGACTTTTGAAATATAAGCTAAAATTTTGAGTGAAGTCCAGGATTTTTCCTTAATTGAACCCTGATGTATGCTCCTGCTGTTCATTTTTTCATCTATGGTGCTTTCTGTAATGCACGTTGTCATTTTAGACTGTGAAGATGAAGCATACACCCTAAGATAGGAGAATGGTGAACTGAATGCAGTCAGAGTCCCTGTGGACTTAAGAAAAAAGAGACTTGAAATGCATGTCTGAATTTTATGTGTAAGGGAAATATGCTTTATCTCTTTTAAACCACTGTTACTTTGACTGCCATTTACTTGTTTGGACATAATACTGTCAGTATAGTTACCTAGCTATTCAAGAGGAAAGCTTCTCTCCCTCATCTCTTTCAGCAATTCTACCAACCAGAAGTCATTTCTATCTTCAACATA
>JAQZBX010068613.1:0-15722 GCA_029593785.1 Cabassous unicinctus | reverse complement strand
ATACAAAAACGAAGAGAATTTGTTGCTAGATGACTCACCTTCAACAAATATTAAAGGCTAAAAGCAAATGGTTCCAGATGGTAATTCAACTTCATACACACACACACACACACACACACACACACACACACACAACCAAGGGTACTGGTAAAAGTAATTAGGTAATTATAAAGAGACTATAAAAGCATATTTCATTTCTTTTCTTCTCTTAACTAATTGTAGTTTGAAACAATATTTATACAATTATTTTTGGGTCTATAACATCTAGAAATGTAATAATATTTGACAATGACATCACTAAGAAGGTGGATGAAGGCAAGATTTTATCAGAGTAAGGAAATAACACCAGATAATAACTCAAATCTAAAGGAAAAGATGAAGAGAATCATAATTTTTCATTATAAAGTTAAAATAACAAACTCTATCTTTTACTCAGCATTTTTGTTACAAATATAATCCTATAAAGCAATAATTATAGCATGACTTTGTTAGGTTTATAATTTGGATCAATGTAAGATATAAAACAGTGATTGCACAAAAAGAGAGAAGAGAGCAAAGATCCACATAAGAGTAACATTTCTATATCTCACTGGAACTAAATTGGTATAAATCTGAAGTAGATTCTAATAAGATAAGAAGTATGTGGTAAATCTTGTAGTTACCAATGGGAAAATAACTAAAAATCTAGTATAAAATAATTAAAGGAATTAAAGTGCATTTCTTAATGCAAAAGAAAGCAGCATATGAGGAATAGAGGAACAAAAAGATATGTGATATATGGAACATAAAAAAATAAAATGGCAGACAAAATTCTATCAAGGATAACGTTAAATGTGAATAGATTAAACAATCAATCAAAAGGCAGAGACTGTCAGACTAAATTAAAAAAAAAAAAAGCTTCAACTATATGTTGTCTACAGAAGACACTTCAGATTCAAAGACAAAAATAGTTTTAAAGTAAAAGGACAGACAGAGATATATAATGCAAACAGCAACCTTAAGAAACCTGGAGTGGCTATATTAAAATCAGACAAAATATACATAAAACATAAATATTAATAGATAAAGAGGGAAACTTTAAAATGATAAAAGGATCAATCCATCTGGAAGCTATAACAATTATAAATACCTAACAATGGAGCCCCAAAATACATGAAGTAAAACTGACAGACTTGAAGGGAGAAATAGATATTCTAATAAAAATAGTTGGAGGCATCAATACCCCACTTTCAGCAGTGGAGAGGTAGAACAATTAGGCAAAAAGCAACAAAGATATAGAAGACTTCAACAACACTATAAACTAACCAGACCTAAAAGATATCTATAGACCAGTTCACACAATCACAGCAGGATACATTCTTCTCAAGTGTACATCTAACTTTCTCCAAAATAAATCATATGCTAAACCATAAAACAAGATTGATAAATTTAAAAGGATTGAAACTATGTGACTTATGTACTCCAATCTCATGGGTGTGAAATTAGAAATTAATGGCAGAAACTTAGAAATACACAAATCTGTGGAAATTAAATAATACATTCATAAATAACTAAAGGGGCAAAGAAGAAATCACAAGAGAAAACAGATTGATGAAAATAAAACAATATATGCAAACTAATTGGATATAACTCTAAAGTTGTATATAGATGGAAATTTATATGTGTATGTGTATATTAAAAAGGAAGATTTCAGATCAATAACTTTAACCCTACTGACACAGAATAACAAGAACAAACTAAATCTAAGGCAAGCAGAAAGAGACAAAAATGAGAATTAGAGCAAAAATTAATGACATAGACAACAGGAAAACAATAGAGAAAAATCAATTAATCCAAAAGTTGGTCTTTGAAAAGAGTCTCAAAATTTACAAATCTGTCAGGAAATAGACAGACAAGACTCAAATTATTAAAATTGGGAATGAAAGAAGACACATTACTATTGACCTTATGAAAATTAAAGGATTATAAGGGAATTCTATGAGCAACTGTATGCCAACAAATTAGATAACTTAGATGAAATGGACAAATTCCTATAAAGATGCAAACTACCAAAACTGAGTGAAGAAGAAATAGAAAATCTAAATTGACCTTTAGAAAATAAGGAGATCAAATTAGTAATCTAAAAATTAGTCACAAAGAAAAGCCCAGGCCCAAATGACCTCACTGTTGAATTCTAATAATCTTTTAAAGAAGAAATTTTACTGCTTATTCACAAACTCTTCTAAAAATAAAAGAGGTGGTACCCTTCCCAATTCACTTTATGATCCCAGTATTAATCTGGTACCAACGAAAACAATATAAAAACATCACAAGAAAACAGCAGACCAAAATCTTTTATGAATATAAATACTAACAAGCCAAATCCAGCAATACATAAAAAGGATATATATCTTGACCAAGTGAGATTTATCCTAGGAATGCAAAGTTGGTTTAGCATATGAAAGCAATTAATGCAATATGCCATATTAATAGAATAAAGGGCAAAACACACATGATCATTTCAATAGATGCAAAGAAATATTTGACAAAACCCAACAGCCGAAATTCAATATGCAACAAATTAGAAAGAGAAGAGAATTTCCTCAACCCAATTAAGAGTGTCTATGAAAAATCCTCAACTAACATCATACTAGAAATGAGTACTAGAATGCTTTTCCCCTAAGAGGAGGTATAAGACAAGGATTCCACTCTTGCCTTTTCTAGTCAACATTGTATTGGAGATTCTGTCCAGGGCAATTAGGCAAGGAATTGAAATAAAAGAAAGTAAAGGAAGAAATAAAGCTATCTCTATTTGCAGATGCCAAGAGCTTGTAAATAAAACATCCAAAGAAATCCACTAAAAACTATTAGAAATAACAAACTAATTCAGCAAGTTTGAAAGATAAAAGATCAATATGCAAAAATCAATTGTATTTTCATACAGAGACAATGAACAAACCAAAAATGAAATTGAGAAAATAATTCTATTTGCAATAGCATCATAAAGGCAAAATACTTAGGAATAAATTTAGCCAAGGAGGTACAAGAATTGCACACTAAAAACAATATAACATTATTGAAAGAAATCAAGGGCTTAAACAAGTGGAAAGAAATCTCATGTTCATGTATTAAAATACTTAGTTTTAAGATGGCAGTACTTCCCAAATTGATCTACAGATTCATTGCAATTACTACCATAAATCCAACACCCTCTTCTTTACAGAAATCAACCTGCTGGTCCTAATATTCATATGGAAATTCAAAGAACCAGGAATAGCCAAAACAATCTTGAAAAAAAGAACAAAGTTAGAGGACTCACATTTCCAGATTTTAAAATTTAATACGAAACTACAGTGATCAAGGCAGTGTGGAACTGGCAAGGATTTCTGTATGTGTGTATGCATATGTGAATGTCTACCTGTGAATGAAACCTCATAATTACTAACTCTATAGAAAACAATTATTTCTTGTATTTATTTCTAGACATTACTACCTAAGCTTTTCTCCTTTAAGTTCTCATGTTTATAGAAGTAGCATTCCCCTATTCATGTGACAATAGGCCTTTTAACTGCTCAGATGTTTTTAAATATTAAATTTTAACGTTTTAAAAACTTGACAATAAATCATCCAATCTATGTTGTCATGGAAACTAACAGCAGAACTTCACCATCAATGTAATTATCTAAACTTGTAATGCAATTCACTGAAATATGTACCTTAGAAATACCTGTTTGAAATAGATTTTTGAATGAAAATAACGGCTGATACATATTTTTTCCTACAAAGTGTCAAAAGACAGATCACCAAAAATGGGCCTTTCTACTGAGGAAAAGCTAAATTCTGAAACTATTCTTAAAATTTTATTCAAATGTCACATTCATCCCTAAAAGATAAGTGAGCATATATAAATGTACACCATAATTTGTTGACCAAGGGAACAATTAAGTTATAGTCCTCTCAAAGAAAACAGTTTACATAGTGTTTGGCAGTTGATAGTTCTAATGACACACTGCAATTTCAGAAGGCTGTGTTACGTATTTTTCTTATGGAATGATAAACACATTCTGATCACATTTCATCTAGGATCATCTTATTGATGATTGCAAGCTTTTGCTTGTGGTTTGAGAGTCCTCCGGCACTCTGAACCCAAAGCTTAGTTTAAATGACCCAATCTGAACAGTTTACCTTATTAGGTAAAATGGTTAAAAACAAATTCAACCTCAGCATTCCAAATGAATGAAGCTATCCCATTAACTTGTATATGGAATTATCTTTTCTCTTTCTTTTCTTTATTAAAGAAAAGAAGAACAAATTGGTACACAGCTCTCCCTGAACATATAGCTCAAACCTTGTATAGGTTAATGTCAATATCTAACTAATGTCAATATCTAATTTTGTGAGCACATTAAAGGAGAAAAGAGCATATAGCTTAGAAATGCTAAGACACAAGTCTCATCTAAAAGACAGGATTCAATGAATGAAGATCTTATACTCAACAGTCTGCCCAAGACAAGGTAATAGGCATCTGAAAGCTGGAAATCCAGATGAAGATAATATTTTCAAATTTTGAGTAAGACTTTTAAGATACATTTGGGGAAGAGAATAAAACATATCCCTGTATAACTAATTAAACTTTTACAAATTATCTAGAACTAAATTCATATTAAACCCAAGAAATAGCAAGAATTAAGTAAAAAAAAAACATTTGATACCACCATACTACAATCTGCAAGATTAAACTAAAGCTCCATGAAAACAGTGCCTATTTCTGCCTTCATTAATAGTGAAGTAAGTATTTTGAATAAATAAATAAGAGCTTGAGCTGTACTAGATAAACTATTAGTATAACATAAGTAAACACAGTTCTGGGAACATGAAGTCTTAAATCCTTATAAATGGAATAAGAAAGTTGAATCAGATACAGCCTACAGGGGTCCACCACAAAATTTTTATATTCTTAAGCATGAAGTTTCATGGCATCTATATTCTTGCCCATTGGGGTATTCCTTTTTTCTGGTTGGATGAAAATAAGGAGCAAACCAACACTGTCCTCTGACATACACCTATACCCCAACACATATACCTTTTAACATAGTATGTTTACATAGTTTTCAGATTAGAATAACATATGGTACTTAAGTCTATGGTGAATGGTCCACAAAATAAGGTCTGTAGAGTATGAATAATGCAAGAACAGAAAACCATATTGCTTCCAAAAAGAGGCAATGGTCTTAAGTAAGAGGTTTTCACGTGTTTCTTGTGTGAAAGATCTGAAAATAAATGCCAGATGTGCAATTATGATAATATCACTTCACAGTAAACTGTAGAAACTTTCCCCCTAAAATGTTTAATTTTTTCAATTAATAATTCTTATATATTTCCACTTTAAAGAAGCACATTAAGTATTGTTCTAGATAGGTATCAGAAGTGAATTATCACCCCTGACAATTGTAGTCATGATTCTGATACCCAGAGTGAGAAAATCCAGAAGGGAATAAATAACAGAATTTTAGGCTTACTTCTGACCAGTGGCAAGGAGATCACTGGAATGAGAATAAAATAATGATAGCAATTTTTATTTAATTCTTATGAAGATACAGACATTAAGTGATCTGTACTAACTCATTTAAATATGTTAAACAATTTAAGTATTATTATCTTCAAGTTACAAATGAAGATACTGAGATACAGAACTGTTACAGAACAACGAAAGAGAGGATGTCTCAATCTAGTCTGTGCATAAAGGGAAGTTTCTTTCTGAAGGAGTTTGGCTTCTAGTTTTCTCTAAGAGTTAGGGAAAATGCTTAGAGAAGTTTTCTTTGCCCTTGTATAGGCTGATAGCTTGTTTAAATGAAAAAATTCTAATGGTGACTTAGTGTTCCCAAATAGATAGAATTTCTACCCATCTGACCTCATATGAGCCCTGTAAGTGACTAAATATGAAAGATTCTGATTAAGGCATACAGATATGATAAGCAATTAATTCTAGATGTAATAACCTCTGATGAGTCCATGTAAATGAGTTTATAGCAATTTAAAATTCAACACTTAACCTTCACTCAATATTAAACATTCCCTGAGTCACTGGCTCAGCATTCTTTAAATTTTTTATCATATAATGTAAAGTACAATGTTTTTTAATCATGGAAGTACCTCAGAATCAAGCTAGGAGCTTTTAACACCCAGGATGCGCTAAATCAAAATGTCCAAAGAAGGAGTCTAGGAATTAAAATTTTTAGCAAACACCTTAGACAATTCTTATGATTCTTAGGTTTCTAACACCTAGTCATCTACCACTTACTATGAATTATCCCAGGCTTAATCATTCCTGTCTTCAGATACCTGTTCCCCTTTTTACTAAATATTGCATGTCTCCTTTAATTAATAGTATCTGAACTAGTGAAGAAGTGATTCTTCTACCCATTAGCTATATATTTGAATAAATGACTTACCCTATCTATGGTTTGGTTTTCTCGATCTAAAAGTGGTAAAAATAACTTCATCATAGGGTATTTATGAGGATTAAAGGAATTAATGGATACAAAGTATTTAGAACTGTGGCATGATGATTTTGTATCTGCAAAGCCAGTACTGAGAAGGAACTCAAAATATATTTATGGAATAAATTAACCTATCAATATCCTTATCAACAATTCCAAATAAAAGATACTAGAAATATGGATTTTATCATTGTTCCACATTTTAACTAGTTTGGAATTCTTTTTTATTTATTTATTTTAACATTAGGGGACTGACTTTATTCTTTTCAAGCCTTTCTTCTTGATAGATATGGTCCTCAGCCTACTTCAGAGTTTCTAGTTCTAGAGTGACCTGGACATATGACTGTGCATACATCAAATTTTGAAAGAAACCTTAAAAGACAGTAATAAATACATTTTAAAACTCAAAATAGTTCTTGGAAAGACTGTTAATGAAGGCAGTAACTTATAAATCTTTCAAATCAGCTTAAGCTGGAACCAAAAATCTGAATACAATAAAATGAAATATGTTGGCTTCCAGATGTGCAAAGTCACACATACAGAAGCATGCAAGGCTACAGACGGAAAAGCTTTAAGGAATACTCAGAACTGTTTTTAGAGCAAAATTTACTAGACAGAGTTTATTTAAGTCAAATTTTGGGAAAACAAAGAAAGATGAGTTTTATACAGGTATATAACTAGCTATTTTCAAAATACTTAAGATTTTAATTTTACCTGAAAAATTCATTTCTATAAAAAGGGAGACATATGTTACTCTTCACTGATACCAAGAATCCTATTAGATTGCAGAGAGTCTATGTTGCACAGATATATACATATTATGGAAGGAAAAGGATGTGTTTTAATTACTGAGAAGATTTCCTAACCATTTCCAACTCTGTAGATGAACATATTTTAAAAATATTTTCTAAGTAGCATTATTCACAGGGCATGTACAACCCCCCAAAAGGGTCTTATTATCAAATAAGTCTGTGAATCACCACTTGCTATTTATCCTTTGTTGGCTATTTATAATGTTTGTTAGTAGATTAAAGATTCTGAAAAGTCCTGTCATAAAAATAATCTGTTCAATTTGTTTAGTTGAACTTATTTAACTCTAGTCACCTTTTTCAATTTTAAACACCTGTTAACCTACTTGGGCATGCTCTTGAAAACACAAAAGTTGGCAAATCTAAGCATATAATTTTATGGAGAAATAGCTTTTTACCAAAAACAAACAAACACAAAAAAGTCTTCACCAACAGAATAGAAGGAGTAGACTTAAAAGATTTTTAAAATACTCTGGTTAATTGGCAAGATGGAGATACTCAACAGATTGCGCCTTCATGAAAGAAGCAAATATTTAGCTTTATCTTTTAATTTTGGTAATTATTTTCCTAATAAAAATATCATCTTTTCCATAATAATATTTTTATCTGAGTTCTTCCTTTTTGTTTTAACTTTAGATATAGCCTCATACACGTGACATCAGCACAACCAGTCAATTCCAAAATTTAGCAAAATATATAACAAATTAGCTGGAACAATGGAAATTGAAGAAATGGCTTTAATTGAATCATCATTTTCAACTACTAGCTTCTGCATCATGAAGGGGGAAAAAAACCAAAATCATAGACTATATTTATACAATATCTAAATAACTAATAATCAGCCAACGTTTGATATATCTAAATATGATTATATTTCATAATAGACTATATTTATATTTTTAACTAAATTTTGTAATTTACCAACATACAATAAAATACAATTTTAGAGATGAAAGGAATGTTAGAGACTTTGTTTTAAACTCCTAATAGTACATATAAAAAGTGGTCTAAAGTGATAAAGAATCTTAATTGAATTGTTCTGTAAACCCATAACTTCTCTAATAAAAAATACTTAATTTTAAAAAGGAATATAAATACTAAAATTCAATAAATGCAAAGTTAGGTTACCTAAATTCAACCACTAAGATAAAAATATTGAATAATATAATCACATTGTATAAATGTGCTTACTACAAATGAAAAGGACAAAAGAAATCAATCTACAGTGGTTTGCTTTTTCCATTATTGACACTTGAAAACATCCATTACTCACCATTGGTTGCAGTCACTTTCATGACAACAGTTTCATTTTCTCCAGTTCTGGCCTTGAGGCAACAACGGTAAAGTCACAAGTAGGAGGCAGTGATGTGGCAAAGGACAATTAAGCTCCATCCCAGTTCCTGGCTGCAATTGGTCAATATTTGTCTTTGGTACTTTGAAGTCTAACTTCTCCCTTGGGACAAGTTAAAAAGAGTTAAGTGGTCAATCTGATAGGACTAAGTTTTTTCCCATGTAACTTTTTGCATCAACCACTTCATCTGAGGCTAATAGGTGAATGTGATGTTTTTTCCAGGTTCTGAGACCATGTGGTTTTGATGGCACAGTTATCTCAAATCATCTGAAAAAAAGAAGAGAAGGGACTTATCTGATTTTTGGATGCAAAGGCAGAAGCCACCCAGAAAATCCTACCAAAATCACTGGTGATATTAACACAGTTTCAACATTTTTATTTTAAAAAGGATTTTAAAAGGAGCTGGTACATAAATAGAACAGCAGATTTATTTGTTTACACATATTCCCTTAAGTTTTACTTGTTAACCATACAATGAGAAACACAACAGAAACACCCTTACTGGTGTATTTTATTGGCAGTGATCATATCACAAGGCTGAATTTCATAACTAATATCTTCTGTACTAATACTGGGCTAGCAACTCAAACACTGCCTTCAACTATCACATTTACTGTTTATGATCAGACCAACAAAGAATTTAATGGTCATCAAAATACCAAACCATTTTCATTCAATACATACACAAATTCATTTGCCATATGTATACAGGATTGTCTTATGCAGAGGCAGATTAGGTACACACATGTGATATGAAATGCGGGGAACCAAGAAAGTTCCCCAGTATTTTCCCACCTCCTTGCCTCTACTCCTGGAATTCCTAACATGAGGTACACAGTAAATAATCTCTGAATATCTAAATCAGTGATTCTTATAGCATGTTCTGAGGATCCAAGTGAGCTCCTAGATTCCTTTCAGGGGATCTGCAGGGTAAAAACTATTTTCAAAACAATAATAAGATGTAAGTTACCTTTTTCACTCTCATTGTCTCACAATTCTATCATAGATATTTTCAGAGGCTCTGAAGGCTAATGGGATATGTGCTCATAAATTCTTGTGATTCACATTTTGCTCAACTTACATTTCTGATACAGTAAATGTTGATAGATATAACCCACATAAATAAAAACTCTTTGGGTTCCTCAATAATCTTTAAGAGTGTAAAGGGTTCTGAGACCAAAAAGTTTGAGACCATGATCTACAAAATAAACTTCAGGAATTTTTTCTCAAAATGAAAATAGTCCAGACTGCTATTACATGGAGTTATTTATTAGTTACTAACATTTTCTTTAACCTAATAGCATTATTGCTGCCAACAAGTATTTGGACATACTATTTAAGTAGAGAAGATAGCCAGGACGTAAAGGTGTCAAAACACCCATGAACACTAGAGGAGGGATGAGAAAAGGGAAAGAACATCTGTCAAAAACTTCATCTATGCCACAATTTTGCTCAGGGCTGGCCCAGAATTCCATTTCTTTGCTTCCAATAAAAAGTGAAGTGAGAGAAATTAAGTCTGTTCTAGAGTAAGATTTGCTATCTATATTAACCTTGTATACTATGTGTGTGTGAGTTTCAGCCCCCCAAAAACTAACTTATCTTCAGTAAAGGGTTCCACGTGTCAAAATGTTGTTGAAAAGAGAAAAACAGCACTCCAGGGTTTGGTTTGTAGCCATACAGCCATTTACCAAAGTTAACACTTCAAGCAAACATATATTTTCGAGGGCATACAGAACTAGACTCTTTCCTAGCACTTTTTGCTTCTCTTTCCTAATACAATTTGGCTCAGCCAACATTTATTTAGCACTTAATATAAATCAGGTCTGTCTAATTCCAATTATTAATAACAAGCCACTGAGACTGTAGGATGCTACAATCACTCAGCAACCTTATCGCAAAGGAAGTAAAGGAGACTTAAGACATAGTTCCATCCAGAAACACAGCACTCAGAAAATGATTGGAAAGAGTAACCTGGAAAATGGAACCAACAATGTAAGATATTTACAAGTTAAAAACAAGTTTCTTCTCAGAAACAAGGAATTCTTCTGGAAAGGCAGCACTTGGCCTCTGTGGAGCCAGGGAGATTTGTGGATAACACTAATAACATGATTTGAATCCTGGGAATAAAACAGAAACTCCTTTCTCTCTTTCTTTTCCTTCCATAGTGAAGAAATTTTCTGTGAAAATGTATGAAACATTACAACATTTGGACTCGAGGTCTTTGAAAGCTAACATTGCACACTGACCCTCTGAGAATACAAGGCCACAAGTGCCACTGTGGCTAAGCCTCCTGTTGACATAGAGCATGTTTTCAAGGACTCTATTTTTAAGGAGCTTAAGACCATTTTATGGTGTTCAGACTATGGGATACAGAAATTAACACATATCCAATCCCCAGACAATGGAAATATTGCCTGGCTAAAAGGAAAACCCAAATGTGTGGCTGTTATCTCTAGGTTACTGGAAAACATACCCATAATTTAAATCGTTAGAGTTAGAAATAAAAATAGGCACACTTAAAACAGTCTCTCCCCCTGCCTCCTGCATTTAACAAATTATGTGTACTTCCAGATACTTGATATCCAAAATTTCCACTATTTAGATTTTATCAAAGGATAGGCATACATATATGTGTGTATATAAAAATACACATAATTTTTCTAATGGTGATGGGCAGAAATTTTACAGCTTGTTGTCTATTACATTAAAGACACCCTCCAAGCAAAAGTATTATGTTGTGAGTATGCATCTGGTTATAAATATGTGCAGCACATTTGTCTTATGTACACAAAACATATTTATAATAATGAATAATGTTATTTATGTATTTCTGCTTTAGAGCCTGCCACTGTTTGTGGTTCATTTATCTTTGCTTTGTAAGCTGACAGTTATTTTAAAGAGAGCACAGTTCTAATCACATATGAATTCTAAATAAAAGCTCAGTAAATATGACTTTCATCTATCAATCAATAGAACTTTCATATTGATCACTACCATCTCCCAAGCTGGGCCATCTGCCTCTGTTCTTACTGCATTCTTTACTTCTTTTTTACTCTATTTTGAAATAATTTCAAATTTACAGGAGAGTTGCAAAAAATAATACAAAGCCCTTACAGAACTTCAAAATACCCGCACTTTGCCCAATACCCAGATCAACCAATTTTAACATTTTACTACCTCTGCCATATTATTCTATCATCTATCTATCTACCTACCTATTTATCTATCTATATCCATCTATCTTTATAGTTGTCTATTTTCTGAACATTTGATAGCAGGTTGTGTACATGATATTCCTTGAACATACAATACTTCCATGTACATTTCTTATGAACAAGGACATTTATGTAAAAATTACCTTATTTGCAGTTATCAAGTTCAAGACAATTAACATTGACTTAAAGCTTAACTTCGATAATACAATTTTTCTTATGTCCCAGTAATGTCCTTTTGAGCATTTTCTTCTCTATTCTTAGATCCCATCCAGTATCATATATTGCATTCAATTGTCATTATCTCTTTAGTTTTTCTCTCTTTTTTTAAAATTGTGGAAACAGATATACAACATAAATCTCCCCATCTCAACCTTTCCAATCATACCTTTCATTGAAATTAATCCCATTCACAATGTTGCAGCACCCTCACCACCATCCATTACTAGAACTTTATCCCAAACAGAAACCCTACACTCATTTTACATTAACTCCCCATTGTCTCTGCCTCCCACTCCTGGTAATCTGTATTCTACTTTGTGTCTATGAGTTTGCACACTTTCTGATATTTTCTTAGTGGTTTCCATGGGGCTAAAATTTAATGTCCTAAATATATAACAATTTCATTTGCTTTTACACCAACTTAATAACTTCAATAGCATACATAAACTATGTTCCTATACACCTCCCCACCCAGCTTTATGTAGTTCTTGTCACAAATTTCATATTTACACATTATGAGTCCAGAACCACTGATTTATCATTACAGTCTATGATCCTGTAAGAAGTGAAAAGAGAAGTTGTAATTCAAAAATGCAATATTACTGCTATTTATATTTATGCATGCTATTATTTTTACCAGAGACCTTTATTTCTTCATATGGCTTCAGTCAATTGTCTAGTGTCCTTTTTCTGTCAACATACAGAACTCCCTTAAACAATTTTGTCTAGTGGTGACAAAGTCCCATAGCTTTTATTTATTTATTTTTAATCTAGGTGTGTCTTAATTCCTCCCTCATTTTTGAAAAACAGTTTTGCAGGATATACAATTTTTGGTTAGCAATTTTTTTTTAATTTCAGTACTTTATATGTGTCTGCCTAGTGCCTTCTTCCCTCCATAGATACTGATGAGAAATTGGCACTTACCCTCACTGAGGCTCCCTTGTATGTGACATGTTGCTTCTCTTCTTACATCTTTCAGAATTCTCTCTTTATCTCTGGCATTTGACAACTTGCTTAAAATATGAGGTGGTGTGGGTCTATTTAGTTTATCCAGTCTGGGGTTCATTGATCATCTTGGATATATATTTTTATGTCTTTTACTAAATTTGGGAAGTTTTCAGCCATTATTTCTTTAAATATTCTCTCTGTCCCTTTCTCTTTTTGTTCACCTTCTGTTACTCCCACAATGCATGTTTGTGGGAATCTATGCTTGATGGTGTCCCAAAAACTCGTCAGTCTCTGTTCACTTTTCTTCATTCTTTTCTCTCTTTGCTCCTCAGACTGGATGATTTCAATAATCTTATCATACAGTTCACTGATCTCTTCTGCCAGCTCCAATCTCTTTTTGAACCCTTCTAGGAAACTTTTTATTACTATGGTCTTCAGTGCTGTTTGGTTCCTTCTCATTATTTCCATCTATCTATTGATACTCTTTGTGTTCATCCATCATTTTCTTGATTTCCTTTAGTTCTTTTTCTATGTTTCTTTTAGCTCTTTGAGCATATTTAAAACTATTTTTAAAAAGTCTTTGACTGGAATGTCCTCAATCTTATCCTTTTCGTTGACAGTTTCTAATGCTTTAATCTCTTTTGCCTGAGCCATCATTTCCTGTTTCTTTGTATGTTTTGTAATCTTTTGTTGAAACATGGACATTTTGATATTTTAGTGTGTTATCACTGGAATTTAAACTGTATGCCATCTGTTTTTTAAAATGTTATTCTACTAGTGTTATGTCAGAGCTTTCCTTGAAAGCCAGGAGCTAAGAAAAAAAAAAAAAAGAAGAATAAAATGAAAACATCTTTCCCAGGTTTTTAGGACTGACTTGTGGGAATGCTCTACTTCAGAGCTTATCCATACAATGACTTTGGAGAATAGCTCCAAGCCAAAGCATAAGAGCTTCCTTGATCTTTTCTGTACATATGTCTTGTCTTTGGCATCCACATGTGGCCCTAGGGATTCCCCCATTTACATGGATATAAATGTCCCCTTTCTCGAAGAAAGTTTCCTCACAGTCCACTGCCTTGATTTTCTTACAGTCAGCAATCCCTTTTCTCAGGCAGCAAGACGACTGCTATTGCACAGCATTCTGTAGGAGAGCTCAGTGAGCTGCCCTCTACATGCAGGGCAAGTTTGGGGAATGCAAGTCCCTCAGACTACCGCAAGTATATTGGGCCTGACATACATGCTTCCAGTATGTACACAAGGATTACTCTGCTCCCTCTTGAATCAGGACAATGGATCCACACTGGAAGTGTGGGCTGGCTCCAAGCCCAGCCATTGAGAGGTGGAGGAGGGGCCAGCTAGCGCTCCAGGAGGTCCTACCACTTTTAAGTGCCTTTAATCTTGATTCTCCACGTGCCCTGTTACTGCAGTGCTTTAACTCTTTTCTAGAACTTTTAGAAAGATATTTTCACCAGTTTTTGCTGGTTGGTCAAAGTTTCTGTGGGAGACAGTGCCCTGAAGACTCTCACTCTGCCATCTTTTTCAGGGCTACATTTCTTAAAAATGTGTTTTCTCATATCTTGACAGTTCTTCCTGTGTCCTCTCTGTTATCATGCCCACCTTGGGTAACCACAGAGCACTGCTTAAATATCCTGTTATTTTCTCCCACCCACACACATTTTGTTCACTGGGGTTGGGTTATGGGAAAACACTATGGTAGACCTGTGCAGAGAATGCCAAGTTGAATCCTATTTCCATGTCTAATCAAGATGGGGAGCAGATAAAACTTTTCCATAAGTTAAATAGGTCAATAGTGAGCTGAGGCAACTGACAAAAGCTGCTAAAGCAGAGCTATCACAGCCACTTTAGTATTACAGTTCTTTTTTTTTGGCCAGAATTTGTTCTGTACACAGGCAACTGGGTGGCCACCTGTGCAGTACTAGAATACATAATTATATTTAGCAAGATTACAGATAAAAAGCCAATGTAAAATATCAACACTATTTTACAAACTAGCAATGGAAAATTAGAAATTTACATTTAAAAAGACAAATATTGTTTAAATAGCATAAAAAATATGAAATATTCATGGATAATTTAACAAAATACATGGGAAGTCTATACACTGAAAATGACAAAACATTGCTAGGAAAAATTAAATAAGATCTAAATAAATTTATAGATATTCCTTGGTTATGGATTGGAAAGCTTAATATGGTATAATGCCAAGTTTCTCCAAACTGATCATAATTCTAATAAAAAATCCCAGCAGCATTTTAATTGAAATTTATGCTGATTTTAAAAGTTTACAGGGAAGCGGGAGTGGCTCAGTCGATAGAGCCCCCGTCTACCATATGGGAGACCCCGGGTTCGCTTCCCGGGGCCTTCTTAAGAGGGCAGGCCGGCCCACGCAGCCTAGTGGGCTGAGGCAGCAAGCCCTCACAACAGGAAGCGGGAGTGGCTCAGTCGATAGAGCCCCCGTTTACCATGTGTGAGGCCCTGGGTTCGCTTCCCGGGGCCTCCTTGTGAGGGCAGGCCGGCCCGCGCGGCGCGAGGGGCTGATGCAGCGGGACCTCACAGTGAGGGGAAGATAAGCAGACACGGAGAAGACATACAGTGAATGGACACAGCAAGCACAAGCAGAAAGTGGGGGATAAATAAATAAATAAATAAATCTTTAAAAAATAAAATAAAATAAAATAAAAGT
>JAQZBX010068612.1:0-15723 GCA_029593785.1 Cabassous unicinctus | reverse complement strand
TTATAGTGCAGTTGTTATGTAGTGTTTCTGAGTGTGTGTTTGACAGTTGTGGTCAAATATGTAGGTGTCATCTCCCTCATGTAATCTTTACCATCTGTTGCCTCAGCTTATCTTAAGGTTCATAAATTGTGTTGTTTCTCTTAGGACCAGTTGAGAGTATAATGTTAAGCTTAATATAGAATAAGTAGCAGCCTTTTTTTTTTTTGCATAATCTAACCATATGTGCTTGTCCAAAGAAGGCTACACAGTATTTTATTGTATTTGACCAGATTGTAATTTCTAACTTTGCTTGTTTCTTTAGCTCACTGTCTTAGTTTGTCAGGGCTGCTGTGACAGTTTGAGATTATTTTATAAATCCCCAGAAGGGAAAGATTATGTTTTTAAACTAGTCTATTCTTTTGGGTATAAACCCTTTGATTGCATTAAATTCAGTTGAGGGGTTTTTGATTAGATTACTTGATAATATTGATTTTGAGTTTTTGATTGGACTAAGCCAGTGGGGTGTGATTCATGTTGAGTCTCTACCCTCTTGCTTGGTCTGATAAAAACAGAGACACACACAGAGAGACACATAGATATAGAAGAAAAAGGAGCTACCATATTTGATTCTGCAATGTAAGAGAGGGGACTGCTGGAAAACAGAAGCTCCTGAGAGGCTCAAAGAACTGAGACATCAAGACTGAGAAAGCAGGCATGGTAAGAGACAAGCCATATGTCAAGTTTGCCTACAGCTGCAGAAAGGTGGATACCTCGGCAGAGATCAGTGGCCATCTTGCTTCACCACATGGCAACAAGCCAAGATCAACAGTAGCTGACTTTGGTGAGAAAACACCTCTTACAGTGCCTTGATTTGGACTTTTCATGGCCTTGAAGCTGTAAGCTTTTACCCTAAATAAATCCCCTTTATAAAAGCCAACCTGTTCTGGTACTTTGTATCAGCAGCCCTTTGGCAAACTAAAACAGATGCTATGACAAATACCACACGATATGTAGGCTTAAACAATGGGAATCTATCATCTCATGGTTTTGGAGGTTAGAAGTAGATTTCGACAGGTCAGGCTTTCTTCCCAGGTTCACAGGGTTCTGGTGCTGCCTTACTGCAATCCCTGGGGTTACTTGGCTTGCATCTCTCTTGCCTCTGTCACATGGTGATCTGTCTCTCTCCTCTTAGTTCCTTCTCTTCTGACTTCTGGCTGCATCCAAATTTCCTCTGCCTTATATGGAACTCCAGTCGTGTGGATAAACGCCCACTCTGATTCAGTTTGGCCTCATCTAAATAAAATCTTCAAAGCTCTTAATCACAAATGAGTCCCTGCCTTAACTAATAATGACATCTTCAAAGATCCATTTACAAATGAATTCATACTCACAGGAATGTGGATTAGGACTTGAATGTATGTTTTGTTGGGGACAAGATTCAATCCCCAACATCCGCTCCAAAGCTTTATCCATCTAACCTGCAAAGTAATAATGGCCCATGGCATTTGATAAACAATTCACCTTTTCTGGAGGACCAGGAGATTAACAATTACTTAATGAAGGGTTTTTAACTAACTATTACAAAGGCTAAGCAAAATTACAGTATATAAATTTTTTTCCAGGCAGAATTCATTAGTCGTAATCAAGAATTCCTCAGGACTGTGCATGCATAATAAATATACTTTGGGGTAAATTTACTTTAGGGTCAGAATGAAGCCTTTAGCTCCTGGATGGAATAATGTGTTTCTGAGTTGAAGTACTTTAGCACCAGTATGAACTTAAGCCCACTCAATCTTTTTGTTACACTTATTAAGCCCCACTTTCTTGGGCACATAACCTCTACATTTTTTATGAAACCTATTTATGAATTTCCATAGTGTATAATAGGGTTACTCCTTATTATTGAAATCACTTTTACTTTTATAAGAAGTACTATTCTGCTGTACTCTACATAGTCATGTAAGTTATGCTGTCTAACAGCAGAATTAGCATTTACTTTCTCAGTTTATAAATAACAATATTCTTTTAATAACAATGTATTGAGATACACACACACCAACAGGAGTTTAAGTTATTGTTCAAGTTCTTTTATTGAACAGAATAAGGATGAAATGCCATTTAGGAATTCAATGAAAATGTTATAAAATATTGTCTTAATCTGTAATGTAAATATGGTGTCTATAGCATCCTTGAGACTTTGCAATGAAAATAGTGGCAAGTAAACAATGAAACAAAAGTAAATCAATTTACCAAACCCAGAAAGGTTAAAGCATTTGATGAAACACAATTCCACAAAGAAATGTGACGTGCTGACAGAACTGTTATATAACCTTCAATTTATTTTAATAATGCTGGAAGGGCAGATATCATAGCTGTTCCTGGAAATCGTTTTGAGGGTTCCAGGATGTGTTCCCATTAATTTTTTTAAAGCACCTACTATATTGTGTAACCTATAACCAGCATTGACTAATTTATATCATGTTTCCTCTTGAGGCTGACTCAGGTTCAGTTCTCCTAAAAGGGTTTCAACTAAGCAGCATGTAGGAGTCATATGCAAAGAAGCTTCTCCATGCAGGACAGAGCATAGCCTCAGGAAGGTCACAGGGGTCAAGCTGATTACCTCCTCCAGCTCTGGCAAGCAGAGGGCTCAGCTGGGTTACCCAAGTTCACAACAGGCAATTGACATTCAGCTGCAGCTCTCACTCATTACCGGATCAGCAGGGATCTGTCTGGGCTTCAAGTTAACTCTTTGGTGCCCTGTGACAGGATTGCAGTGAGGCAGAAGAAAGAAGTGGTAAGGTAACTTCACCTCAGCTTACTTATTCCTGATTGTTATTCAAAAAAAAAATGAACCTTTTTCAAACCAATATCTAATAAACGTCTTACAAGTGGAAGCAAAGGTTGTTTCAAAGGTGCTGGATAAATCACAAGGAAACAAATATCTGTCCCATATTTGTTCATTATGCAGTAAAGGTTTATTTCTAAGGGGGGGAAGTAGGATATGTTTTATCATCCCATCAAGAATTCCTACTTTGTCTTTAATAAAGAAGGCCCCATATGATTTTTTTTTTAAAGATAATAGTAGCAGTTGCAATTCTTTGCCACTTATGACTGCATTTTTTCCCCCTGAGTTGCCCATGTAAAATTAACCTTAGGGAAAACCTTAACAACTCATCATCTAAGCAATGAAATCATAGCTTTTAAGAAGTTTGGAACTTCTCCTTTTAATGGGTTACAGGAAAGGAACTCTAAGTGGTAGGCCTCTTCCACCAGACTTTGATCTTCTGTTGACACATTATGATCTTCTGGGAATGACTTAACCTGTCTGCCTCCAAAACCCATTTGTAAATAGAGAATAATAATTAATCCATGAAACATGTCTTTATGGTAGCTATGGGAAGACTCAATCACTGTTACATCCAAAGGCCTCTAAATCATTACTAACATCACTACCTCTTCCTTCTTCAGTGTTCTACTGGCCCTGGAACACATTATGATGAATCCTTGGTTATCTTCTTTTATTACTAATTACTCCTTCAACTGTTTGAAGATCTACAGACAGCTGGGGACAATTTTCACTCAACTGCTATATTTAATAAAATACTATTATGCTTTTTTTCAGGGCCAAACATTTGTGAGACCAAAGCTGTACCTTAATGAGCTTAGAGTTTAATGAGAAGAGCCAGAGTTATAAAACAATGTGGCCAATTCTAGAAAATCCAAATGAATAATTCAGATTCCAGGTGGATTTGGGGAGTTATGTATTATCCAATGTTTTTTTTTCTGACTCTATCAGATGACCCAACTAACTGCCAAAATCTACGCTTGGCCTGAGAAAATAAAGACCTCTTAAAGAGATTCTCTCAATCGTGACTTCAATCACAAATGCCAACAGAAATTCTCAGCTCTACTTCCTTCTGGAACATTTGAAGCTATTGGCCACTCTTCTCATTATGGAGGTTCTGGGAGCTGTATCAGACAGTGTTTCATTTCAGTTTGAATGAATTAAGTTGGGAAAAGCTAGTCACAAATAATTTTTCACTCTCTTCCTTTCTCTTATCATACTTTCATTTGATGATTTCAATCACCCCTGTGGCTTTAACCATCATTCTCCAAATCTCTGGTGCTCTCAATCTTCCTTTAAGCTCCAGCTCCATACCTGCACTGCCTGTTCTGCATTTCCCCTGGTGTATCCCACGGGCATTTTTAACCCAACAAGTCTATAGTAATATCTCTCCCCAAACAAGCTCCTTCTCCTGACCTTTTGCTACATATGGACTCATTCCCTGCACCTCTCCCCCCACCCCCCCAGCTATCCAGGCTCTCAACTCCAAAGTCAGCTTTGATTTCTTCCTCTTCTTTGACCCCTAAAACTTTTCTCCCATAGATATCCAATCAATCTTATTTTCAGACTTTCCTTCATTTAATACACTTTGTTCACAACTCATCATCAGATCTGTCTTCCTAAAACAAAACTATAAGTTTTTTCACTTCTCTGTGACACCTACAGGGATCACAAGGTAAGTTCCAAACTTCTAAATCTTACACTCAAACTTCTATAATCTGGCTCTAACTTTTCTTTTTCAGCCTTATCACTAATGATAACTTATATTATTTTTATAGCCATCCCCCAAGTTACTCACCATTCCCAAATATGCGCAACATAGTGCTGCCTTTTCCCATCGACCCTTGTCTTCTCTACAATCAATATCCTACAGTTCTGCAAGAACTAGTTCAGATGTCCCCTTCTCCATGAAAGTGTCGCTGAGTTATCTTACAAATATGCTGTGTTCTGATATATAGCTTTTAGGTTCTACTTTTCTTACAGAACTTATCATCTTCTATCAGGAGCATAGCTGCTTGTGAACATACCTTACTTCTAAATTTTATGAAGGCAGACATTGTGCCTCATTGATGTTTGAATGCTCCCCAGCACCTAGCACAATCCTTTGTAGACAGTAGATGCTAAATAAATATTTATTGTAAAAGCAATATGAATGAATAAAATGGAATAAAGTCCACCTGTTTCTGAGCAATTAGAAATTTAAAAAATTTTAGGACATCAAAACGTTAATGAAGGGAGTGGATGTAGCTCAAGTGGTTGAGAGCCTGCTTTCCATGTATGAGGTCCTGGGTTCTATCCCTGGTACCTCCTAAAAACAAACAAATGAAAAACTCAACTCTAATTGGGAATGGATGTAACTCAGTGGTTGAGCACCTGCTTTCCATGTACGAGTCCTGGGTTCAATCTCTGGTACCCCCTAAAAAAAAAAAAAAAAAACCTTTAATGAAATTCATTTTAATTCATCATTTCCTGTATTCAAATTGCCACAAGGGCACAGGCAAAATCCAGATTTTTTTTTCATCTGTGGAATAAAGGACAAAGGAAAGCTATTAAGTGAGGAGTATAAGAAATAAAATGTAAAAAGTAGATACCAATTTGAATATTCCTTTGGATTACAAATAGAATGAAAATATCAGATAGGGCAATCAAACCATTCTCATTAGACTCTCAATTAATAACTTGTAGTAACAATCCTGAGGAATATTAACAGTGATGTCCAAGCAAGAATGCTTAGAGAAGGGAATGAAATACAAAGGAGTGTGTCTGGAAATTATGACTAATTTCTTATTGTATTATTGTGAGATGATTAGCATATTAAATATTAGTAAGTCAAACCCTAAAAAAATGTAACTTTTTGTATAAAAAGAAAGACTAGTTTGCATGCCTTGTGGTAGAGATTATAGAGAATATGAAGTTGTTGAAGAGGATGCAAAACTACCTTTTAAAAAAGGAACAATGGCAGTATGGTAATGAATTTTGGTATAAATAAATATGGTCCAAAATTTGTCAATATGGTGAAATCACCGTTTTGAAAATATCCTTGTAAAATACTTTAGAAATACCCACCACATGGATGCACATTTTTTTATTTCTGAAAAAAAAATTAAATTTTGTCTAATCACTGATTTTAACCTCTAGGTTTGAGTCTGCCACTCCTAGGCCATTAGAAACGCACCTGTTTTCCCATGTTCTTGACTTAAAATCATGTGTTTCCTATAGGGTATTTTCCCTCCCCTGGCAGTTAATTTTTCATTATTGTTCTTATTCAGAAATGACTAATTTTTAGCTGTTGGTATATGGGTATAAGGATGTGACACACGGGTCCAATATGTGACTTCCTGCAATTTCACTGAACCATTGTTTGCAGTGTTTGGCTATGTTTTCTCTCCTATTTTTCACCTGCAATGTGGCCCCTGCTTTTACTCAATAAGGGTAACCTCAGAGGAGGCTGATCTGTCTGCTCTCTGGTTTCCCAGAAGATCGTCATTATGCTGCGACTGAAATTGTGCTTCAAGGTAACTTTAAGTCATCACTTTCCTGGCTGCTTATAGTCATCTCTGTTCAGATAAGTGCACCATTGTGTTACAGCTTGGAGATCTGGCATGACCTATTCTTCCCACATCTTCATTTCAGTGCAGGAGAGTTGCAGTAAGCATTGCTTCAAGGCTGATATGTAGCATACTTAATATTAAATCACCTGTGTGTGATCTGTGTTTTAACAAGCCCTCCTGGTGATTTGGAAATATGCTCAGTTTGAGAACCAGTGGTTTAGGTAATTAACAATAACTGTTGTAACAGACAAACTCCCAAATCTCAGTGGTTAACACTACAAAGACTTATTTTTCGGTCATATCACAGTCCAATATGGGCTAGGTATGTTCTTGCATCTAAGACATCTTGAACACCTGGCTTCTAAGTTGCTGAGGAAGGGAAAGAGATCTGAAGGACTGCTTGGGAAGAGTTTATGGGCCAGGCTTGGAAGTGGCTTGCATCACATCTGCCCACATTCTGTCAGCTAGAATCCAGTCACATAATTGCAACATATGGCAAGAAAGCCTGAGAAACGTAGATGTGCACATGGTTAGCCGTGAGAGCAAACAGTTGCCACAAGCAGGATCAGAGAAACATTACATTACCTCATCCATGCAGATAGATTGTTCTTTTTGTTTTATTATTTTTTATAGCACCCATGGTTCCATTAAAACCCAACTGTTCTGTTAAAAGCCATCTTCCTGTTTGTAGTTTCCCCCCCCCAATAGCACAGGGTCTCTTTATTCCTTCTGGAGCTTTATGTCTAAATCAGTCTGTGGCCAGGGTCAGGGCCAGCCTGGACAGTATGAACATTCTTTGAAATAAAAGGGCTTGTTCAAACTCTACTGAATGGTAGAAATGAAATATTATTATCTCCCACCCTACACCCTTTGCATCCCTGATCCCATTTTCTTGCAGATACCAACTTTCAACCATGTGTAGTTCTTCTGGTTATTTAACTCCATGACTCTCAGTGAGAGTTCATAACTTCCAAGTCCATAGAGGCCAGAGAGATAATGTAAACAGATGATGTAAACAGATGTAGGCCACATTGTAACAGAGCTAAGGGGCCTAGAAACTGTGGCCAACAGAATAGCACAAGCTCTGTATAAAAGAAGACTGCTCCCCAGTGTTGACTAATTGCTCCCAAGCAAGCATGTAACCTCAATTACTAAATCTTCTCTCTTTTTTTCCCAAGAAAAATCATAAATCTGTGAAGTTTCTTAAGTTTTACAAACATTGTATTAGAAAGAATACACAACAAAAATGGTCTGTTTTGCAGAACTTGCCGGCACTAAACTGTGTATTTATGCCTCTGTTTTATATTTAACAACTCTAAATTGTTTAACAATGGTAAACCTCCAAATTTATAATTTAAAATGATATCTCTGTTTTTTCATACAGAAGCTGATATATTTTGCTTACATATACTCTCCTTACTTCCACTTGATTTCCCTCCCTTAAATTTTTATTAGTCATGTTATTACTCATCAAAGTTGATGTTAACTCCTTATGTCCCATTATTAAGGTAAAGAAATTAGTTCTCCTATACATCTTTCCATCTTCTTCCCCTCTATACTTTTTTTTCAGCTCTGTTAATTGTGCCATTATTTTTATATCAGCCCAGTTTATACTATTTAAATATTATATTAACATTATAATTAATTATTTAATGATTTATCTGTAATTTGGATTCTAAAGTCCAGAACCAATAAATAACTTCAATATTACAATGATCATATCTACTAATCACCATAGAGCAAGTAGTAGAGTGATGCAATCCTATTTCATTAAATCTGGGCCACTCAATAAACAATGTACCAGGGTGAAGCGCAAGTGGATTCTCTGTTTATATACTCCACAAGTAAATCAAAATTATTCCACTTTGCACTTTTTTTTTCATATTTAGAACAGAACTTCCTTCTATGGATTTTTGCTTTTTCAGAAGTTTTTAATTTTTAATTTTCTTTTCCTTATTGGCAGAAGAAATATAAGCCTTTATTTTATCACTACAATAATACTACATTTTAAATATATTGTATTTTAAGTTCAGTGATCAGAACCTTTTATATTTGTGTTCTAGTTTTGACCATTTTTCTTCTCACCTGCCATAAAGCCTACTGTAAAGGGATTTCTTTTCATTGCACTCTTCTGCTGGGTGCATTGATTCTTGCATCCCATGGATTCTCTTTCTTGAATTCATTTTTAGTTGTTCTGGAAAAAATCTATAATTACTTTTTTTCGGGAAAGCTCTGTGAGAGATAAACTTGTGTATTTGATACAGTCTTCATTTTATACCCTCATATTTCTTTTCACTTTCACACTGAAATCAAAAGCATTTCTTGATTGTTTTTCTCAACATGTCTAGGTCTTATCAGTGCCCAGATATGGGTCATTCATCCCACACTCAGTTGGCACTTTGAAATTTCTTCAGCTCTGGGTAGTTTTCTTCTCCTCCTTCTCCTCTGCTACCTCTATTTTCTTCTGTTTCATTTCCCCCTTCTCTATTCTCTCTGTTTTCTTCTTTTGGAATTTCTCTTAGATAAGGATGTTGGACTTCCTGATTATTCTCCATGTCACTTAATTTTTCTTTTATATATATATATATATATGCTAATTTGGGGGACTTTGACTCTATGTTCCAGATTAAGATTTTCTTGATTTGTATTCTGGCACATTTATGAAGTTTTAAAACTTACCAGTCACATATTTATTTTCTAAGAACTTTCATTTTCTAACTGTTACTTTTTCATAATAGTCTCTTCTTGAGTATATTTGTTGTTTTGAGGGCAACACATTCCTGAGTCTCTGAAGAAACTTGTTATAATTCTGTTCAGTGAGTTATCTCTGTTTCCTCTGAAATCACCTTTTCTGTTTGTTTTTTCTTAGTCCTTTTTGACCCTCTAGTTTTCCTCAAATGAGAGGTATTCTTTTGTTGCCCACTCATTGTGAATAAAAGACTCAATTAATGAGTAGAAATACCTGAGGTTGGTTTTTACTGCCAGGAAATTGTGGACAGGGTGCCCACTGAGAACTCTCTGTAGTAGAGTAGATTATGCATAAAGAGCAACAGATGCACTTAATGGTGTGTAGGAGAGGGATAGGCAAGCAGGCTCTTGCCTCCCCACTCCAAGTAGTAGGGGGAATAATGAGAATGTAGCTTTCTCTAGGTATTGACTCCCACTGAAGCCCCTAGTTTTCTCCTTTAGAAAGCATTTCCCTGGGAAATGTCTCTTGAATGTCGTATGGTCTCTTTCCAACCACCTTGTACCCTGATCTATGTAGCAGGAACTGTATTTCTCAGGCCCCCTTGTCAACTGGCTAGCTTTAGCCAATGGGAAGCACAGGTGGAAGACTGGAGTGTGGGAAGAAGGGGGAGGCCAAGGTATTTCTCCCTGTTTCTGTGCTTCAAGCAGCAGCAGCATCTCAGGAAGTGGTAGCATCTCCTCCATACCTTCTACCAATCAGCCTTTGCAGTCTCAGCTGACACTAGGCAGGCCTGACATACTTTCAACTCCAACTTGGTGGCTACAGCTTTGCTCTTTTGAAACACTACCTTTTCCCTTTTTCTCTCTAGCACTCGTGGTGGAAGAAGCTTGCTGCTACTGCAAATCTCTGAGTTGCATCGCCATCTCGAGCTCTAGGGTATTCCCAATTCTTCCCATCATTGGGATAACAAATTCCTTGTGGAAATTTTCTCAGTTTGGAATACCCATGAAGATTTCTGTTTTACTGATTATACCCTGAGAGACACAGTTCACAGCATTGTCCTGGTTTCTAATCTGCTGATTCTTAGCTTGAAGTTTCTCTTAACCATCACCTAGAGGAAGGGGCCTCCCTGAATTGCAGTTTCCTTCTGTAATTCTATTGAGATGATGGCTGGCTTCCTCCACCCAGGGGATGTACTTACATTTAATTTCATCTGCTTTCTTTTTCTTCTACCCCCTTTTATTCTCTATTACCTCCTTTTACAAATCTTTATCAATTTACTCCCTTTTGAACATCCTTACTATCATTTTAATGGCATTTGGTGAGGAGGAGAAGATGAATATACACACTCAGTTTGTTGTCTGGTAACAGAAGTTTTTGGTCAATTTTGATGAATTACTTTATCTTAAGAAAACTGGAAACGTTGCAATTTTCAAGAGTGATTTTATTTTTTACAAATGTATTTATATTAAAAATACTGAGGTTCAATATAATGGTTATTCCTCTTTATACAGGTAGAGGCTGATTATTTTGAATTAGGCAAAATTATAGAATTTGGATGAGTGTTTTCTGCCCTGTCCTCTTCATGTAATTCAGCCTCTGCACATTGGAACATGCCCTGTCTCTCTCGAGGTTACACGGTTTAATCGATTATGCTGTGAACACACCAAAACTATTCAATTTGCTAATTTGGTCCTGCAGTGATTTGAGTATGTCCCTTTCATTTAGCCACTCTGTTATGACACAAACATGATTATAATGCAATAAGAAAAGACGTTTCCTCTGCAGATTTTCTTTTCTAGTTTTCTAGTTTCATTGAACTGAAAACATCTATTTAGGAAAGTGTAGAAATTACATAATGACCAGATAAGGGTGGATTCAATCATCTCTAAGGATTTTTATAGTGACTAGAAAATAGTAGTCTAAATTTTTAGGACTAAGTCTACCACAAATTCATTGGAATTGAATATCTCATAAAGTTATAACATACAGACCCTCCTACTGGTTTCTATGTAAGAACAGATGTGGTTAATAAATGTAAGGAATAGACAATTAATTGGGTGTCCACTCAGTTGACACTGGCCCATGTTCTCTGAGAAATTCAACCATGTGTCTCCAGCTGCCCTTTTTTGATTGTTGCAAAACCTTTTCCATTTTGATAGATATTGACTGGCCCAGGGTAGACACTGCCCATGCTGAGCCAATCAGATTCTCTCTCCAAGGAACTCCTATTCAGAGTCATCTAGTTAGTCTCTGATATTGGCTGGAGATGAGCAATATGTAAAAAGTCCCTAATGTTGGGCATCCACACATCTCCCAACATGTGGAAAAAGAAGCAGTGAAACAACATAGAGGAAAAACACAAACCAGCAAAGAGAAACAGAGATGAGAGAGAGAGAGAGAAAGAGAGAGAGAGCTCTTCTGAATTCTTACAATAAAATCTCCTTTTTGCTTAAGCTGGGTTTAACTGGTCTGTCACTTGCAACGAAAAGAATCTAAAATAAAACAACAAACAGCAAAACATGGAGACTGTTTCCCTCCAAGTACATGAATAAAAGAAATTCAGAGACTGCTGGGTTTGCATCTGTGTAGAGAGAATGAATTGACTGTACTATTTTGCTCTGATTCCAGCTTGACTTCCACTGTTTTTTGTTTTTTTCTTTATTAACAAGATCCACATAAGAAATGCACCTTCAACAATTTGCATAAGTTTTCAGCAAGCATCGGATTCCTGAATGATTAGAAGATTTACTACATTTAGTCAACATATTAAAAATTTGTATTACATTTTATAATCTCAGGAAGTTTTGATAAAACTCATTAAATATTTCTTCTTGAATGAGTTTTATAGAATCTAACACAGTGTCTAGTAAATAGTAAGTGCTCACTAAATGTTAGCTCCTGGTCCCTTTTCTTCTTAAATTAGTAAATTTTTGATTGATTGATTTCTTCATTTATTCAGGAAACTTATGAATACCAAGAACTGTAGCAATTGTGGGGCTATAAAAGTCATAATGTCAGGAAGGGACCCACGCTAGAACTGCACAGGAGACACATACAGGCAAATACTGTCTGCTAAGGCCTGCCATGGAAGGATGCACAGAAACTCACAGGAGCACAGGCGAGGAGCAACTGTGGGCGGAAGGCAATGGTAACTAATTTCCGGTTCAACCATTAAGCACGTCCTTTAAATTTCATGACCCTCAATTTATTAGTAGTAAAAAAGACTAATAAGAATTGCACTAATACTCCCTGGAGATTTGGGGGAACACCACAAACAAGAGGTGACACTAGAACTGGGTCAGTAAGTGTTTAATCAGGGATATAAGTTTTCCCGAGGAAGGATATTCTAGGAGGAAGAAATAGCACCCCTTCCAGCAGCAGAGAAGAGCCTTGTGGGATTCAGTAAAGACGTGTTGGAAAGGAGTGGTTGGAGAAGCAGGTTAGGCTTGGTTGGATAGACTGTGATTTTATTTTTCTTAAGTCCTTGTAGGAAATGGGGAGAGACAAGTTATAAGTAAAATAGTAATAAAATAAAAGCAAATATTTACTGAGTTCACATTATGGACCGCACACTTTTTAAACATTATCATATTTAATCCTCACAGATACCTTTAAAAAATATGCTGTTATCCCCACTTTAAAGATAAGAGAACTAGGCATTAGAATCCTTAAATACTTGCTAAAGTTGGTGGAGCCAGAATTTGAACCCAGGCATTTTTTAGTGCAGAGTCCATAATTAAACAATTGTACTGACAATGTGCTGCAATCTTCTGCTTCTATGTTAAGTCTTTTGAAAGGATGGAGGGAAGAGTAAAAGGCATTATAAAGAAAACATTAAATGGAAGTTATCGAATTGCTTAATGATACTTCCTATTAATCATTGGCGCTTATAAAAATGAGAATAAAATTTACATGAATGTTAAAATTGTAATCTTATAGGGCCAGAGGTTTATTAATAGAATCAGCCAGCAATTGTAACATCTATAGGAGAAAATGACTTTAAATACTATTTTTCAAGCAAATAAGCAGTGTTTGAACAAGAACTAATTGTGCCCCACATTTTGGAAGTTATATGAGATGTGTAAAACTTTGATACTGAATATTAAATGACTACCTGGGAGACTTATATAAAGGGTGTAACACCTTGTATTGCTTACAGCACATATTCAATTAATGATGGTTCCCAACCCTATTCTCTTTAATGAGTTTGAGCTCTAGTTAGGGAAGCATAACTAACACATGCGAAACATACATAAATTAGTGAAATATGAATAGTATAGGCGATACCTCCTATATTTTAAATAGAAGTGAGGTCATTAGAAAAGATTTCCTAGGGGAAATGGGCTCTCAACTGGGATTTGACAGATTGATAAAATTTGCATAGGTGAAGAAGCTTTGGGAACTTATTTTAAGAAAAATGAAATAATTTAAATTTATACAAGATTAAATGTGAGTTTAGGGAAGCCTTGAATTTATTTGTATAGCTGAGTTAGACTCCTTTCTTTGAAATGGAAAATAAATCCTATAAATTTCTAGAAAATGATAAGATTTTAAAACTTTTGGCTACATTGGACTAAACAGTTATAAGCATGTTGGATCTTTAGATAGCACATTATCCCAAGTGGATTAAGTATTATGAGTGGAGACTTCTGATCAGAAGAGTTTTTGAAACAAAACAAAGCTACATATCAAATGTCTGGTTTTACTCCAGAAAAGCCTCAGAACCTGGCTAAAGGGAAATATCTTGAATGTGTTTCTTTGGATAACAGCCCAGCTTTTCAGATGCTTGTCACAATAAGAGGATCATCTTCATATGTTCTTACAAATATAAACTTTCTTCCCTGTAGTAAAAATATTAATCATTGCATGCAACTTTCACTACTCAGTATATTACACTGTCAGTCACAAACAAATAAGAATGTAAGTTTGAAACATGATTAATGAAACATCAATTCCTTACAGAGCCCCAATTGTGTCTTTAGCCATACATTTTTGTTATTTTTTACAGTCTTGACGTTTCTTGTGTATTTTAAAGGTACCAATTTTGTAAAAGGAAAGTCTAAATCTTGGGAGTGACTTTTTATTTTAGAGGAGAAAATTGAAATTTACCAAAGCTGAGATATATTGTCATTAGTCCTGTGCAGTATAACTTTAAAAGACAACAGAATTACACGTCAACATTTATACCACCGTTGTGTATTATACAAACTTGCTATATTCTGCATAGTGCTGGTAAATTCCAGAGGAAAGAGGAGCCAAAAGTGATAACACTTAAGTAACATTAGGTCACATGGATTTATTTTTGATACAGTGCACATGAGATTAAATACATACTCTTATTAAATTAATTGAAATCGCATGCCACAGTGGAACTATGGCTCATTGTCTTTAATTTGGCCAAGTGCCATTTAATGCCAAAAATATTTCACAATTAATTTTATATTTATACATTGTATATTGTGCCTAGTGGGCATCACTTGGGATAATATATGTAAAAATGCTCTGTAAACTAAAAAGCATCCTAAAAATGTAAGATTATCACAAGTTATCTTTGACCAGTATATTTTAAAAAGAAAATGTGGTATGTGTCTAATATTTTTATTGTAAGCTTCCATTTGGTTATTTTGTAAATGAGTGATTCCAAATACATTGCCTTCATTAAATCTTCTGGTACTGTAACTTTTAGAGTTAAAATATCAAATGAAATAAAATATTCAGATAACTTCTTTATTTTTTTTCCCTCCAAATGACTTCGAAAGAAAGTTAGACATTAGAACTTGTGAGAGTTTGAAGCTGGGTGGACCCCCGAAAATCCTGTTCTTTACTGAATGCATTCCTGTCCATGTAAACCTATTGTAGGTGGGAACTTTTGATTAAATTACTACAGTTAAGGGTTTTTGATTAGAATGCAGTTCCCAGGATGGGTCTTAATTTTCTTACTGCAGTCCTTTATAAACAGAATGAATTCAGAGAGAGGGAGAGAAAGCCTTGGAAGCAAAAAGCTGAAAGCAAGGGAGCAATCCAGAAGAGAAGGGAGAGACCAGCAGATGCCGCCATGTACCTTGCCATGTGACAGAGGGATCCAGGATCACTGGCATCCAGTCTTCAGGAAGAAAGCATTGCCTTGATGATGCCCTGATTTGGACATTTTCATGGACTCAAAACTATAAGCCTGTAAGCTAAAAAATTCCTCTTGTTAAAAGCCAACCCATTTTATTATATCTGCTTTTGGCAGCTTAGAAAACTAAAATAGAACTTAAGATAAAAACTACTTTAAGTGCACTTTCTTCTTATTTAAACATAGGTTAAGGTAATTAATGCCTCAATTTGGTCTCTGCAAAATGTTATTTGGAGCATGATGCTAGGAAATTGTTGGGGCTTGGGTCTTGTAGGCATCACTTTTTAGTTCCACCTTCTAATGAATATAATCAGTACTAAGCACAACAATCCACAAATAGCGGAACTATTGGGTTGGGTCATGACCATGTTCAATAAGCAACAAAACTGTTACTTTGGGCCTCAGATGGGGACAAGCACACTTCTTCCACTGACATATATCAAAGCCCAAGTCCATCGAACAGGGGGGAGGGTTGAGGGAGGGCGCAGGTGAACACTGGGGATTCATGGGCAGGTGGGTGAAACTACAATGATGAGAA
>JAQZBX010068611.1:0-15723 GCA_029593785.1 Cabassous unicinctus | reverse complement strand
GATGCCTGATAACCTGATGGGTCTCTTCTCAAGGAAGAGCCGAGAACCAGGAACCTCATATATGCTAGGCAGGAATTCCTCCACGGAGCTATTGTGCCTCCCTAGGAAGATTTGCCTTTCAGAAGGCTATCTGCCCCTTTTCCCTCAGGCAAGTTAGATTCCCTGCAGCCCACCGGAGTCCTGCTGATCCCGGCCTGTCCCTGCCTCCTCTCTGATGTAATTCCACTCTTTACCTAGGCAGCTGGGCATGGCAGCCTGCCTGAGGAGATCCCCCTCTGCTCTCCCAGTCGAGTTGGGGTTCCTTCCAATATTAACGGGGCCCCAGCTGTCTAAACTCACCACAAAGAAATCACTCTCCACCCTCCCAGACCCCTCTTCCTCGCAGGGCATCTGCCATCACACTCCCATTTGGAGCAGGGGGCCAGGGGCTACACCTAGTCTGTCCACCCTGAGAGCCAGGTGTGTGTGCCCCTTCCAGCCACCGAGGCAAGCAACCCACGATTCCCCCCTGGCTGCCCTATCTGTCCTAGATGACTCAGAGCACCTCCTGTTCTATATATATGCAAAGGAGCTGGCAGGGAGGTAGACGTCTGCTCTCCTCAGTTAGTTACAATTTGCCAGGAGTCTTAATATCTCAGGGGTGGGGGAGGGGAGCCCTTCCCGGCAGCTGAGAGGTTTAAGAACTCATGATTACTTGTTTTGACTTCTTCGTCTCTCTGACCCTCACTCTTCTGGGAGTTGTGAAGCAGTGTCCTGGTTTGCTGTACCACAAAGCAGGTCCCCAAGGCAGCCTCTGACTGTTTCTCAGTTGTTTCAGTGAGAGCTGAGCCTTACCTGCCTAACCCATTGGCCATGTTCCCTGACCCACTCCATTGCCTTGGAAAAGCCAACTGTCTCTTTCTGTGGAATGAATAAGTGGCGTCCAGGCAGTGTGGAATCATTGCTCGCAGCTCAGTCAGAAGGTCCATCTCGTCCCATGATGACCTCATGCCATAACACACCAAAAGAATTGTTACTATCCCAAAGTTTGGACATACCCATTCCTGAGTCTTACATAATGGCTAAACCACTTACTAGATATTTGATCTTGGGCAACTTACTCAAATTCTGTAAGCCTCAGTGTTGTCATCTTTGAAGTTAAGATAATGTGATCTTCAAAACTGGGTGTTGTGAGGATGAAGTGAGATGACGGATCTGGAGTGCTTAGCACATGTCTGACATGAAGCTGCAGCTGACCACATCCCTCCCCATCGTCTGCTTGTGTAGATGCACAGAGGCTTTTCAGACAGGAGAAAAAGAAGATTTCCCTGAGGCTAGTTCTGGGGACTGAGGGAGAGTGAGGCCAGGCTGTAGAAGATGGAGCTGGAGGAGGCTCCTTCATTCCCCTGAGAGGGCTGGAGGCCCTGGGGGGAAGGACGACAGGTTGCTGCTGGAAGCCTTTGGAGGAGAGACTTTGGAGGCTCTGGGTGCACAAGGAGCTCTTTTGAGGCCTCAGTGGAACCCTATACCTGTCAAGCATTCTATGGTGGCTTTGGCATAATGAGAGCTGCTCCCTTGTCACATGTATTTGTGACTCTCAAGAGTAGCCATGATAGCAGTGATGAAGTTCCTTTGGGTGGCTTCCCAAGCAGCATCAAGAAGAGGGCACAGAAGAGGAGAAGGAAGAGATGCATTCCACATGACTCTGGCCGACCTCTTTGAGGGGCTACTAGAAACCCTTGTGGACACTTGGTGTAGGCGACTGCAGGTCCTAGAAGATGTGTGAGTGGGGGATGGGCAGTGGATGCAAGTTAGGCAAGAACAGAAGCACTTGCTTGACCTCAGCTGGGCCGGACCTGGGGACCCTTCCCCAATGACCTCAGCTCCTCTTCCAGAAGTCTCTGCCCTCCCCAATCCTAAGGCCAGGGGGTGCTAGGAATCAGTTCAGTTTGCTCTGCCAAGCTATAGTGCAGGAAACATCTACTCCTACAGCATCATTCACCTCTTTTTGTCTCTCCCAACTCCCCATTTCTGTTTTTGTAATCATTTCAGGGTAAGAATTCCCTGCCTTCCTCACTGTCCCACCCAATCTGGACTCTTGCTAATGTTTAATTTATTTTTTGGAACCAGTTCTGTTGAGTGAATCAACAAGTCCACGATTTAGCGACAGCTCTTCCCGAGGAGAGATAGCATAGGACTGTTTCCTTAACAAGCACTCAAGGAGGCTCAGAGCCCTGAGGTAGTGTGACTGTGGGTCCTGTTAGTCTCTTCTGAAAGGCAACTAAGTTCAACCCGTTTACAACCTCCAAATAACAATGGTGGCAGAGTACAGAGCCAGTCCCCGAGGGTAGACATTCCCAGGAGGGTAGACCTGGGAGGTCCTAAGGCAATGGGGGATCAAAACAAGACGCCCGACACCTGGGAGTAGGACAGTACCCACAGGAGAGACCCAAGGAGGACAGGGTAAAAGGGTGATGGTGGAGTCTCTCTCTGTTTTGTCTTTATTCTGCCTTAGGGACACCCAGAGTGAAATCGGATCCTTGTAACCGTTTGTGGATGCTGTGTTTTTATAAGATGGATCAGGAAAAGGTCAGAGAACACAACAGACAAACGTCCACACCACCCCAGGGCTTGTTTATTCCGGAGTCAGGAGGAAGAGGCCCTTCCAGTCCTATGTTATACCTACAGGGCAGCAGCACCCCTGCATTCCTATGTTAAGCAGAGGCTGAATTCCCAAGATTTCCAGCTGCCCGGAAAGAACAGGTAGTGTGGAGGATGTTCAAAGGCTCAGCTCCATCCCAAACAGATTAGAAGTAGTTATGAACTGCAGACAAACAAAGAAAGCAACCACTGCCTGTGAAAGAAGACCAGACTGTCTCTTGGAATAACTGAATGTCGGAAAAATCACAATTCTACAAAGGAAAAAAAAAACAAACCCATAAAGAACCTCAAAATATCTGCCATGATTTGGGGACTGATTCTGTATAGATTTTCTGCTGAGGAAAATCCATGCTAGGAATTAGTGGGAAGGAAAAGAACTATGAACAGAATGATACCATGTGTGATTTGCAAGGTAGTTGTAAAGAAAATGCTCGTAAAAAGGGTTAAACGGAATCAAAGGGCTTTTTACTCATGCATCAGGGGAAAAGAGATATTGAAGTGAAAATAGGTCTACTAATAAATCAGGATGGCCATGAAATTAATGATGGGCCTGAAATGGCCAAGATATTGAACTTGTTCTTCAAACCTGTCTTTAGCAATAAAATGAAAAAGCAAATACAGACAGGGAGGAGGTAATAGAAGCCTTATGGCAATAGCTGCTGGCAGTAGCGGATACAGGAGCACTGGCAGCTGCGAGGACCACACTGGACAGGTGGGGACATGTTTCTTGAGGGTTATAGGGAAGTTCTGAGATCTTGTGGATCATTTAGAACTGTGCCCGGAAAATGGCTCTGTTGTTTATTTATTTATTTTTTTAATAAATAAAGTTAGGAGAGTGCCTAAAAGAAGATGTGCAGTGTTCCTGGTGGAAAGACCACAAGGAGAAGGTAGGGGGCATTACAGAAATAGTGGCTTGTTTAAGGTTGGTGTCATTAACTGGGGAAGATCATGACACGCACACTGAGGATAATCTAAAGGCTCCAACAGCCATTATATCTATTTAAATCAAGCTGTGTTTTCAGAAAGTGGCTTCACCACCCCCCACCCACCACCCCAATGCCAAATGTGAAGAAAAGTGACGCGAACTGGACCTGCGCTATGTTTTTAGTGTCTGGACAATTCAAAGGGCATGTGGTAAAATATCACCTAAGTCCATGCATCCTCACATGAAATCTCTGAGGCGAAAAGGTACGTTTCATGTGTCCTACCTCATAAGACCACAGGTCAGCCACAGCCAAGGTCCTGGACCTGCTCACCATCCGATTCTTCTTCTTCTTCTTTTTTTTTTTTTTTTAAAGATATTTTTATTTTTATTTTATTTATCCCCCCCTTGCTGCTTGTGCTGCTGTGTCCATTCGCTGCATGTCTTCTCTGTGTCTGCTTATCTCCCCCTTGCTGTGAGGTCTTGCCGCATCAGCCCATGGTGCCGCGCGAGCTAGCCTGCCCTCACAAGGAGGCGCCGGGAAGCGAACCCGGGGTCTCTCATATGGTAAACGGGTGCTCGGGACGCGAACCCGGGCCTCCCATATGGTAAACGGGGGCTCTATCCACTGAGCCACACCTGCTTCCCTCTTCTTCTTCTTCTTTTCTCCTCCTTTTGTTTGCTTCTTGGCTCCCCCCCTTTGCACCTATTCCCAGGCACCTTCGTGGCTCTCAGTTTTGCTCTCCTCCCCCACGTGCTCCCCCTTCCCAGTGCTCCACTCCTGTCACCATTCTTCACATCCCTGCAAGGCACTCCAGCCTCGTTTCTCCCATCTCATCCCCTTAGGGCCAGGCTCACTATGCGGTGACTAAATTCTCTTCTACAGCGAGTGTTAGAGTGTTAACGTGCCAGTTTCAGTTCCTTTAGGTGATAAAGTCTTAACCCAGAGAATGATTAATGGTGATAATCCAGGCTTCGTGGTGCGGTAATGGAGATGGTTTAGGGACTGTGAGCCTTTGGTGGTCTCCCAAGTCACATTAGACACAGCAGTTGTGAATGGGGTGGAACCTACTAGGTGACGCCGTCACCAGTGGTGGACCCAAGGCAAGGGTGGTGGCTTTACAGTCAGGGGCCACGTGCACATGCTGTGGGAACACAGATATGAAGCCTGACGTCACAGCTCAAGTACCTCCTGCCTGACCTTTCAAAGGGAAGAGGTGGCAGTGAAATCATCTCATTTGCGTGAATCCCTACATATTTCAGTCAAAATGTGCTATGTTAGCTTATACACTTATTTGGCTACAAACTATTGAATTAATTTTGCTGAAACCTAATTGGATGTGCGTGTACGAGCTACACACACACTGCAGTTTATGTTCTGCTGAGACTTATTATATGTAGGAGAGATGATTTTAAAAAGTGTGCATAAATATAAACGGGCACCACTTTTAAATGCACTGGAGGATATGGCTATTTAAAGAACACCTATAATGATGCCATTTTAAAAAGCACTCTTTGTAAAATGACTAATCACCTCTAAATTTGGAATCTTTAGATAATCTGTTATTTATACTAGTATTTACTTGAACACACACAGTTGTATAGCAAACTATATACCTATGCATATGTGATGCGCAGTAGCTATATATACTCAAGCCAGCGACGCATTTCTGCCCCGGGCCCTGCATTTTTTAATCTTGTGCCAATATGCTGCTATGAGCAGCTCAGGTGTCCGCTGGAAGTCCATGTACCCAGCCCAGCCTCCTTCCGTACCAAGGATGCCATCTTGAGGGCCAAGGTCAACCATACCAAGGTCAACAATATCAGTATTGTTCCCTGCAGTGGGTAATTATGATGATATAACTCCTTCTTGAAACGGAGACTTTTTGTTATAATATTTCTTTCCCTCTAAACTGTTCTTGTGATTTTGCTTCTGATTTTGCCTGGGACCAGGGAAACACAAGCAGACCGCCTCAGAGGGGAATTTTGCTGCTTCAGCTTGATTGGGAAAAGGGAGAACAATAACCTCAATAGGTTTGACTGCAATTTCCTGCCCTGCTTCCTGAGCAGGGGATTGCAGATTCTTTTAGCCCAGTTATTTATTATCTGGGCTTACTGTATTTATAGGTCACTGACCGTTGCTTTATTCTGTTGCTGTCTTTACGAGCAAGACCCCAAACTTGCAGTCTTAAAAATGTGAAACAATTACATCTTTAACTTCTGGGCTGGCTATAACTGCCATAAAAGAATGTGTTTTAGGAAAACTCTTAAGATGGAATTAAGATGTTTGATTTACAGAAAATACTATGTAACCGACACGAGGTCAGTGGAGGAGGGGAGGATGGAAAAGCTTTGCTCCTTTCTTAGATATTTCATTTCATTTCTCTTTTGACTCAATGCTAATATCGTGGTGTTATGGGTCGAATTGTGTCCACCAAAAAGATATGCTCAAGTCCTAACCCCTGGAACCCGTGCATTTGACTGTATTTGGAAACAGGGTCTTGGCAGCTGTAAATTAGTTAAGATAACGTCATACTGGGTTAGGGTGGGAGGACACAGGAGGCAGACACAGAGACTGGGGTGATGCTACTGGAAACCCAGGCACACCCTGCATTGCCGGTGACCGCCAAAACCGGGAAGAGGCAGGATGGCTCCTCTCCTGGAGCCTTCGGGGAGAGCGCAGCCCTGCTGACGCCTTGATTCCAGACTTCCAGCCTCCAGAGCTGTGAGAGAATCAATTTCTCCAGTTTTAAGCCAAACAGACCGTGGTCATTTGTCAGGGCAGCCCTAGCGAGCTCTTTGTAATACTCTTTGGCTTTTCTCTGGACAAAGATATTGAAAGATATTGCTCTCCCTTCGTGTTCTCTCCTGTTGATTACCACGAAAGGTCGTGCCCAGTGATGTTGGCTGTGGCCCCAGTGTCTTCTTGCTCGACCCCCGTTTACTTACATGTGACTTCCATGTAGGTCGTCCCAACTGCTAACAGCCCACTTCCTAGTAACTGCAAATGATATGAAACCCAGGAAGCTTTTATATAATATACCCTGATTTGAAGCTTTGAAAATACCATGATATTGAAAAGAAACCTGAAGTTAAACCAGAAGTGAGAGAGACCTGCTGTAGGAGGCAGGGGCAGCCCAGGTTGGAGCTAGATAGCACCACGGAAGAATGTACAGTAATATTAGCTTGCTCTGCACCTCTGTCTGTGGCTACACCAGAGAATGGTTGCCAATGGCCAGCCCCAGCTGACCCTCTCAAACCAGCACTAGCCACAAGCCTGGGGTCACAGTATCCCCAGAGAGGAAGGGAAATGTTTTGCCTTCTCATTTGCACATCCACAAAGATTCCCCTAGGGCTTCTAATATGTTCTGAATAAGAGAATAGCAAACTAATCAGGTTTTTGTTCATAAATTGTGTTGGTGCATTTATTTGTTTGATAGAGTTAAAATGTTAATGATATTCTAAATGGATGGCATGTAATGAATTTATAAATCACCTCATTTATATTTCATAGGCAGTGAATTTTTGTCCTTTTTTCTCAATTATCTCTCAATGATATAAAGGATCTATAATATAATAAAAGTGGTGAATCCTTGCATCACCACTGTAGCTGCCCTTTTTAGAGACATTTACTGATTACATTCTAATGCATATTGCCTCCCTTATATTATGGGCAATTCTAGCAAAGTAGGAACATTTCATCCTAATGCTGGCACCAAGATGCTTACACAGCATCTCCTGCTGGTTCAGCTAGGTTCTTATACAAAATATAGAAACCTGGCCTAAGAGACCAGAGTCCCAGGTTTGAATCTTGGCCCTACCATTAACTAGCTTTCTCACTCTGGACAAAGCCATCTCAGTTTCCTCATCTGGCAAGTGGGGGACAGGACTAGATAGTCTTCATGGCCCCTTTCTACACTAGCATCCTCTGTTTCAATGATATGAAAGTTCTAATTAGCAGGGGCTGAGAAATCGGTTAGTGGCAAAGTCATTACCGTTTTCTTTTGGGGGATCAGGGAGAGCTGAGTAAGAGAGCCCCTGGCCAAAGTGGGAACATCTTGGGGATGATCAAAATCAGGAAGCCTCAGAACTAGTGGAAAACCTGAATTATTATCAAAAGGAGCCAAGGTTTTGATAAGAAAATCAGCACTGAGTGTCAAATCAAAACTGGTAGTGTAAGGACAGGACTGGGAGATTGGTCAGTAGCTGGGAGAGTCTGAAGCAGGCGGAGATAATCTTGCGGAACCACTCCAGGGGCCTGGGTCAGAACTGAGCCCATGAACAATGGGTGTATTCTGGGGCTCCACCTGTAAGTAGTTTCAGGTTGGTTATCTAGGGCTGGGCATTGCTTTCTAATAGAATTCCAGATGCTATATAGTAGTATCTTATTTTTTAAAATCCAAAATGACAATTCCAACCAGGGCCTTCAGGAAATGTTTTCAGAGTTGTATTTCAGTATTGGCTAGCTGCATAAATCTCTTTGATGACAAGCACATATTTTTAATTAACCTTTTGAGGAAAAAAATGAATTATTCACTAAATGAAAAGATGTGGGAAAGAAAATCTAAGCATTTAGAAAATAAATTAGATTCCCTACCTCACACCATATGCCAAAATAAATTCTGAAAGAATTAAGCATTTAAATGGAAAAAAAAAAGGTAAACTGGAAAAATATTTGAGTTATATTTGGAGACAAAGTTTGATATCTCTAATATATAAAACCCACCTATAAACAAACGAATAAAAGAAGGATCTCCCTAATGAAAAAGGAATAAAAGACAGAAAAAGGCATCTTACAGGTAAAGATCAAAACTGGCCAACAATCACATGGAAAAAAATTTTCAACCTTATTTGAAATCAAGAAACAAAAAATTTTGACATGCTGCTCTAACCTATCAAAATTTTTATTTTAAATAACAGTGTCAGTGAAGATATGAGGGAAGTGTGAATCCCTCTGTATACATTGCTCTTGGCAGTCAGGGATCTTGGCAGCCACCAGGTTGTTCAACATCGTGGGCACCCAGAGGCGCATTCATATGGAATATAATGGGGTCCTGGAATAGAGGCAAGCTAGGTGTCCACCAAAACCATTTCCCATTCTTTCGGGAATAGCAAGACTACATTTCCCATCCTTCTTTGAAGATAGGTGAGGCCAGGCAACCAAATTTCGGCCAAGGGATGTGGACAGAAGCAAAGCCCATTATTTCTAGGCTGGTCCATCAAAGCCAGCCATATGATCCTTTCTGCTCCTGTCCCCTTGTGTGCTGACCAGATGCAGGGGATCCAGCTGAGCGCTCTAAGCTCCCAGGAAGCCACAAGACAAAAAAGCATGTGCAGACCCCGGCTCCTCTCCCACCACCTTACTGCCATTTAGATTCTTCATGGACAAGAAAGAAAATTTTTTGTGTTTAACCACTGAGGTTTATCTGTTATATCGGCTAGGAAGCATTGGCATAAAAGATTTTGAAAAGTGGTACCTTGAAGTCAGGTGCTACTGTAATAAAAAATTTAAAATATATGACAAGTAAAAGAGAAATATACATAGCAGCCTGGATGGTTAGCAGCCCTGCTAGGTCATGGAAAAATATTTGGTAAATGTCTTGCCTGAAATGTCTTGGAAGGGAGACCCCAGACCTACTGAGCCTATAGCTACAAGAGAAGCGGTAGAACCTAAGTGATCCACAAGATATACTAAAATCCCTGGACCTCAGTGATTGGGTGGATCTTTGGGTTGTCCACCCATGAGGTTAAACTTATCCATATGTAAAAGGAAAAGGAATATGTTGTGATCAGAAAGGCAGGCAGTGGCTGAGATTTTTAAATTATTTCCCCTGTCCTGGGCTCACAGCCAATCTGCATTTCCCAGACTCCACTGAACTTTAGGGCATAACTACACATCTGTGTCCAGGCAAGGGGATGGGGTCAGATGGGAGTACAACTTCCACGCCTGCCCCAGCCTCCTCACTCTCTCCCCCTAAGCGGCAGTTACATGCAAAGGCTGCAGAGAGCTGAGGTGCTGGAGCTCTGGAGCCGCAGGCCGGAGGGAGCCTGAGACCCTGCGTGACTGCCTGGAGGGGAACCTTCTGCTGTGGATTGCTCTTTGTGCGAGTGAAACACTGTCACCCTCTAGAGTCGTGCCATGTGGCAGGCCCGGCAAGTATACTACAAGGCTTACAAGCTGATACGTCATTTCACCCAGAGCAGAGTGGTTAAGAGCACAGGCTCCAGCTGGCCGGGATTTGAGCCTCGATTCAAACCCCACTCTGCCACATACCAGCCACACGATCCTGAGCAAGAAACTCAATCACTCTGTGCCTTGGTTTCCTCACACATACAAGATTCTAACTGTAGCCATTTCAAAGGGTTGTAAAGATTAAATGAGTTAATACTTGTAAAGCTTTTAAACCAGGCTGGGCTTCAAGGTATATAAGCATCAGCTCTTATTTGAATTAGTAATTTCACGTCTAGTATTACGTTATGGTAGTAATCATAGATTTGTTTACTTATTCTGTGAGCATTTAAGGAGCTCGGACCATCTGCCAGACATTCCACTAGGCATTAAGTAAACAGTAGTGAGAAATCGGTGTGCCCAGGGATTTGTAAACAAGAATTTCGTTGTTGTATTGTTTGTGACAAGGAAAAACTGGGAACAACTTGAATGTTCCCAAGTAAGAGATTAGTTAAATAAACTGTGCTATACCCATACAGAGGAAGAAAATGCTGGCATTAATGGGATAAAGCAGAAAAGCATCTAAATGCCTAGAAACAGGGAAAGGTAGTTGCAATGTAAACATCTGCTGCAGGGTCTTTGGAATCTTGCTGCTCTTTCTGCCTGGAAAACCTTTGTATTTGTCTTGCCTGGAAAATCATTGAGTGGTTGCTCAATAAATAATTGTTGAATGAATGACGAACTAACCAAAAAAGACAATTTGTAAAGCAACACATCCTATATGATTACATTTTCTAAATACATGAATAGTAGAAAGACTTGAGAGTTTATATTAAAATATTACAACAATTGTTATTGGGAAATGGGATTGTGGGTGACTTCGACTTTATTATTTTTGTTTATCTGTATTGTCTATAATAACCAGGTTTTCTTTTTTCATTAAAAAGGTAATTTATTCTTAAATGGGAGTCTGTGTATTAAGGATCAAATGCAATCCACTTTCTAGGTAAAAAATAATAACGCAGACCACAGAATAATCCTATTAGCCAACATTGATCAAACGCTGACCATGTGCCAGGCACTGTTGTAAGCTTTACATGCATTTTGTCATTTAAACTTCACCACCGTCTTACGAGGTTGGTGCATCTCTTCTCCAATGGAGACTGACACCAAGGCTTGGGTTGAGCCAGCAGCCATCCTGAGAAGCATATTCCTGGAATAGCATTCTGCTCCCCAGGACTACACTGATTTGATCTTAGTCCATGGTCTAGAAATATTTAAACCCAAGACTGAAGCAGGAGGCCAGGAAGGAGCCTGGGTGCCTTGGAGATGATTATCAGATCCCGTAAGGAGCTTCAAGATAGAGTTCTGATACTCAGAGGAAGCTGTTCTGCTGTTACTTTCCTTAGTGCCCTCTCCTGTCTTCCTTGATCTCCCGATAGTCCTCGTCTCAACTCTTTAGCTCCCCCTCCCACACCCCCTCCCTCGCCCTACTGCATCCCTGCACCCTTGCAGAGGGCTGCAGAGGGAACAGCATGTGCAGTTGGGTTCTAGCCCTGACTCCGTTCTTTGCTAACTGTATGACATCCCCTGGGGAAAAAACACAACCTGAGTTTTCTTCTCTATATAATACCTTTTCTTTCTACTTCTCAGATTATGGTGAGGCCCCAAGTTGATTACTCTAGACTTAGGCATACTTAGAGAAGAAAAAAATGTTAGGCGAAAATATTTTGGTATCGTTGAGATGCTATCCTGATTGTATCCATCAGGAGACAACCCAAGGCTACGTCTATCCAGCCGCCTCTGGCTGCAGGATCCGTGTGCTGCAAACACTTTTCTCTCCCTTCTGTAGAAGGGTGGCCTCTCTCTATTGCACCTGACCAGCGGCTGCCTTGAAAGAATCAACCTCAGAGGTGATCCTTGCAAAGTACCTCAATCAGGAAAAAACAATGAATTGGGAACTTAAAGGATAGTTCTACTGACTCCTGTATATCTAAAGGGAGGCAGAGCTCTTTTCTCCTTTTCTCATTTCTCCTAACAGATGAGATTACACTCAGTCACTCAGGGACCAACCATCCCAGCCAGAGGGAGAGGAAGGCAGCCTTTCTCCTTTGTGGGCTGACTGATGAATTTGTATGAGGTTAAGGGAGAAGTACACCAACTGATCTGGAAAGATAATCCCTTGAGATTTTCCATAGACTGCCCCAGCCCAGGTCTGAAAGGATGTAGCTTGGTTTATGATCTCTCTTACAGATGTTTATTTTTCAGATTTACTCAAACAGAGCTTTGGAATCTGCAGCTGTCTAAACTCTGCACTTTCAAGGCTAGATGTAAACTACACAACCTGCCTAATCCATCATCTTGGATTTACCCTAACAAGGAGCACAAACAAAGCAGTAGCTGCTGTCCTCTGTCCTATATCCTTTTGTGTCATTGTTATGATTTTATGCCTTTGTAATAAATTACACGTCCACTCTTCCCTCATCCCCCAATCAGCCTTCTTTCCATTCCAGGAACAGAGAAAGAGAGAAGCCTGCAGTACATGAAAGCTCACGACCTATAATTCTTGGTTATCTGCCTTTAATATATCACTGCATTGCTTAAAACTTTCGCTGACTCCCGATTTTCAGAGATGATAATGTCCCACTGATGGAGCCTAGACTCAAAGGATGGCTATATTTTTGCCTTAACTTACATTTGTAGCTCTACTTCCCACCATTTCCCTGTTTGAATCAATTGTGAGGTTCTCCAGTGGAGGGTTTCGTCTTACTTATCTTTGTCATGTAGCACACAATAGATGCTAAACAAAAGTCAGTGGCTTTTGGTGAAGGCCTGGAAGTATGTTGTCTTTGGAATGGTGGGCAGAGACTTTAGAAGTATGAATGCCTGCACTCTCCCTCCAGTTGCACTATATGGAATAGAGTCCTCTGGGCTCTCATGCAGTGATACTCTCACGTTAGCCAGTGAGAGGACAGGGTTTGGCTTACTCCTATTAATGCTTTCTTCCCACAAGTTCATAAATCCTGGCCAATCTTATTAAACTCAGCCTTAAGCCTGTGGTAATGAGGGCTCCCAGTTTTGCAGGTGGCTTTGCTGCAGGCAGGCAGCAGACGAGGCTGTGCATTGAAATTCCATTTCATTTTCTCTACCTTCTTTCTCAGCTCAAGAAAATGAACACTAATGTCATTGCTATTTATGTTTGATAAATGCTAATGGCAAAGCCAGTCATACAAGATGTAAAACAAATGCATTTACCTGTGATAATGCATTCTTTTAATTTAGATGCTAAATACAAAATGAATAATGTGATAAACATAGTGCTGAATGATTAAAATGAAAATTTCTGGCAACTGTTCAAGAGGGAAGTTACAGGAAAATATGAATGCTTTCTATAATAACTACTTCACTTGGAATAGGCAGAAAGTCACTATATCCTTCTAGGAAATCATTTACACCAACTCAATATAATACAGTCATGGCCCTAGTGCCATTTTGAAAACCATTGTTCTGTCCAAATGTTAGCACATGAACCACGTTTTAAGCTTTCACATAGATTCAAGAATTTTAGAACTAGAAATAACCACTGAGGTCATATAGTCCAATAGTCATTACAGATGAGGAAGCCGAGGCACTGATCAGCTGAGTAACTTGTTCATGGCCCCACTGAGAATTAATGGTGCCACCAGTTCTAGAACTTAGCTGCTCTAAAGCCTAATGTAGGGTCATTTGATATTCACTTTGTTTTCTGAAACATAGGTGATTAATTTTATCCCAGAAACCGTCAAGCCAAAACCATTCATCGATGGGCCTCAGTAACACAAAACTAATTATTATTAAAAGGAGCAAGTACAAGAACATTATGATGCATTTTAGGGGAAAATATTTACAGAATAGATTTCTTCCCTGGTGCATATGTTATAAAAGGTTTCAGCAATCATAAAAGAAAATCTTTCCTCTGGGTTAATCAATCAATAGCCAAATGAATATCTTTTTTTTTTTTTTAACACAGGACCTTGTACATGTGAAGCCCATCCTCAACCACTGAGCTACCCCCAATCCCCAAATGAACGTAATGTCTTTAAGGTGGTGTTAAGCAGCACTTCTCTCTTATTCACCTTTCCCAGGCCAGTTTCCCCACAGATAATTGCCAGATCTGATATCTCTTTGACACCCTCAAAGAGTTAATACTTTATGGAAGTGGTTCAGCAGGGGGAATAAAAGAGGCAGGAGATAAGTACTTATAGGAGTGTTCTTCACCTTCTTTCACATCATGTGTCATATAGAATGCTTTATAGAATGAGGGTCCTCCTTGCTGGGAATGGCTGGTTCTAAGGGATCCAGATGCCACCAGCAACCCCAAGGGCTCAGAGGATCAATAACCTAGACACTTGTACCCATTCCTGAAATGCCTCTGGGATAGCTCTGGTCTAGGTGAGGTACAGACATTAGATGGCATCCCAACAATGGAGGCCCACTTCTGAGCCATCACTCTGAGACACAGCTCTTTGAGACATATGCAGTCTGAATGTATTTCCTGTTTCCTATGTGCTCATATATAGTGATCAGAAATGGAATCAGGCCTAAAACACAATCAGCTGAGCAGGTGAACTCCTTGTGAGATCACGTACAAAATGCTATTCTGAAACTGACTAGATTTAAATATTTCATTATCACAGTGACCTTGAGTATGCTGGTATGACAGCCAGGTGAGAGCTCAAGAGATGAACACTGTAGGGGAAGAGTTGGACAAGGAGCTGCCACAGAAAACCATGCATTCATTACTCTCATGGTTCCTTTGGTAACAAGATATATATATATATATATATCTTTAAGCATTTTCTCAACTGAGTCCAACCAAAGAAGCTAGTAAGGTATTAAGGATTTCATTTGACTTGACCTGAAAGAGACAGCACAGGTGAAAACATCCAGCCTAATGCGTGGCCCCTCATGGGCACTCTGTGGATGCAACTTTCCTGCCTTCCTTTCCATCTGCTTCTTTATACCTTTTTGTTGTTGTTTTTTAAAAACTTGAGACATCCAGTTGATCAAAATTGTAGCATAAGATGCCCCAGGTGCTGTTTCCCTACAGAATCTTTGAACAACTAGCACAAACTGATAGAGCTATCTTCCTCAGAACACTGGAAAACAATTAAAGAATTGCAACAAATAGGGCAAGTGCTGAATCAAGAAAACACAGCTTTAAAAAATGGTAGGAGAAGCTCATGCACCTTTGCTGGCCCCTCTCCCGCCTCCTTGACTCAGTGTAGGAGCCAGCCTACCCTCCCATTTTGGGTCCCTGGTCCTGTTCCAGAAGGATCAGAGTAACCCCTCTGCACATACTGTGGTGCCTGTGTGTTGAATGGCAGCCTGAAGACTGAACAGCATATTTGTCTCTTGCTTGCCTTCCCAGAATTTGCCAGGCAGGAAGAAGCACTTTGTAGCCAGCTAAGGCAGAGTAAGAAATAATTAAGTCCAAGTGGCCTGGGCAAAGTATTACCTGCTTTAAGTAATACAATAGAGCACCTGGAAGGGGGAGAAAGTCTATTCTATAGGTAGTGGAGATCCCTGTAAATGGAAAATTTCCTAAGGCCATGAATGAGCACAAGCCCAGGACAAGACACAGGCTCAGAAAAGAATGACGATCCTGCATTTCACTTCCACCTTGGGCTGAACTGAAGGAGAGCACCAGCCAATGCAGAGCCAATTTGCAAAGACTGTGAAGGGTGCTTTATGCATAGGTTCCTTTGTTTTTGTTAACTCCTGGCACTCAAGGACATCTCTGTCATATCACTAGCCAGATAAAAGCTTAAAGGATTAGAGAGTTTAGGATGAATTCTCAGAGTAAACACTTTAAAATTTAAAAATATACAGTGATCCACAGAAGATTCTAGGACAAACAAAGAAACAGGAAATGATAGTCCATCAAAATGAATAAGATAAAAATCCAGAAACTATCAATGAAGAAAACCAGACTTTGGATATAGCGGAAAAA
>JAQZBX010068610.1:0-15725 GCA_029593785.1 Cabassous unicinctus | reverse complement strand
TTTTTTTTTCTTTTACTCTTTTCATTAGTGATCTATTCTACCTATGGTATTTCTTTTCACTTCCTCATATTTATATCTTTTGTTTTCCTTAATTGTTCTTTCATTCCACCTCTTCTATTTGGTCTCCAGTTTTTCTTTTTTGTATTTCTCCCTCTCTCCCTTTTTCTCTGTATACTTTCTCTTTTTTACTTTGTATTTCTCTTTACTGTTTCCTTTTTCCCTCTTCTTGCCATTCCAGCATTTTATTTCATTCTATATATTTTTTTCCTATTCTATTTCTTGTTTCATTGTTTCTATTCCACTTTCCTAATCTTATTCCTCTATGCTTCTTACTCGTGTTAATCTTTCATGTTCCTAGGTCTTGTATGTTTGCCCTCCTGTCTTTTACTTTTACCATTACTATTCTGCTATTTGTCTTCCTATCTCTTTCCTTTTTTCTGGTGCTAATTTTTTTTTTCTTTCAAAGGAACATAGGCAGATCTCTCTCACAAAAAATGGCTGAGTGAGGGCAAGATCCTGCCTGAGTGAGCTGTTTTGGGAATCCAAAGAGTAGGAAGCTTCAGGTCATTGATCTGGAGGGAGATGGATAAAGAGATAAATTCCTCAAGGTGCTGCTACTTGATTCTTGGTTACTGTGTTTCCTCTTCCTTGATTTCCTTTTTTCTGTGTATACTGATTTTGTATACCAATGTTATCTCTTTTCCCTCCCTCATCATTCTATCTTCTGCTTTCTGTTGTTGTTCTTACATTCCACCTCTCTTTGTTTAGTCCTCAATTTTTCTGGTTTTTATTTCTTCCTCATGTCTCCTGTTTTCTTTCTTTTATGATCTTTTCTTTTTGTCTTTTATTTTCTCTTTCCCTTTCTCCTCATCATACTGAACATTTAATTCAGTCTATATATTTTTCTCTTTTTGGTTTCCTATTTCATTGTTGGTACCCCACTATTTTATTCCAATTACTCTACACTGCTTACATGAATTAAATATTCATTTTCTAATGTCTTAAATGGTTCCTATTCTAACAATTACTATTGCTATTACTATTATCCCTTACTTTTCTTACCTCTTTCACTTTCTTTGGTCCTAATTTTTTCCTCCAAGGGAACAAAGACATCAGCAATGAAATAGAATAAGAAGAACAGAGTGTCAAAGAGAAAACATAACATACGCACAAAAACAGCAATTAAATAAAGCCTTAGGATAAAGAGAGAAGCTAGTCCACTGAATAAATCCTTCAAGATAAAAAGATGACCAGAGGGCAACAAAAAATTACAAACTGTACTAAGAAACAGGAAGACATGGCCTAGTCCAATGACCAAACTAAAAACCAGGAAGAGGTGCAGAACACCGAAAAGCTAATCAAAGCTGTCCAAACAAATATCATGGACTAAGTTAATGAAGTGAAGGAAGAGATTAAGGATATTAGGAAGAAACTGGGGGAACATACTGAAGAAATTGTAAACATACATACAAAGATAACAGGTATGATGGTAATGAATGGCAAAATCCAATAAATAAAAAAGACACTGGAAGAACATAACAGTGGATTCAAACAAGCAGAGGAAGAATTAGTGATGTGGAAGACAGTACATCTGAAATGAAACATATAGTAGAGCAGAGAGATAAAAATATAGAAAAAAATCCAGCAGGGACTTAGGGATATTAATGACAACACAAAATACATAAACATATGCATTATAGGCTGCCTAGAGGGAGAAGAGAAGGAAAAGGGGGAAGAAAGAGTTTCCAAGGAAATAATGGCTGAAAACTTCCCAACACTATTGAGGGAGATGGATGCACAAGTCCAGGAAGCACAGCACACCCCAACAGTATAAATCCCAACAGGCCTACTGCAAGATATATACTTATCAAAATGTCCAATGCTCAAGACAAAGAGTAAATACTGAAAGCAGCAAGAGAAAAGAGAACCGTCACATACAAAGGAAGCTTAATAAGATTAAGTGCTGATTTCTCATGTGAAAACATGGAGGCAAGAAGGCAGTGGTATGACATAGTTAAGGTAATAAAAGAAAGAAAATAAAAACTTCCAACCAAGAATTCTCTATCCAGCAAAGCTGGCATTAAAAAATGATGGAGAATTCAAAATATTCAAATATAAACAGAAATTTAGAGAGAATGCCAATAAGAAAACTGCACTTCAAGAAATTATAAGGGAAGTTCTGCAGGTTGAAAGGAAAAAGCAGGAGAGAGAGAGTTGGAGGAGTGTATAAGAAGAAATAAAAAGACAAAAAGAAAAATGGAATCAACATATGACATACATAAACCCAAAGAAAATATGGGTAATATAATTTCTTGAGAGTAATAACACTGAATGTTAATGGATTAAACTAACCATTCAAGGGACACAGATTGGTAGAATGGAAATATGACACATGTGTATATTGTCTACAAGAAACCCACCTTAGACGCAGGGACTCAAGGAGGCTGAAAGTGAATGGTGGGAAAACAATCTTACAAAACTTTAACCAAAAAAGGGCAGGAGTAGCTATCCCAATATCAGACAAAATAGGCTTTAAATGCAAAACTATTGTAAGTGACAAAGGCAGACACTATATATTAGTGAAAAGGATAATCTTTCAAAAAAAAAGGACAATCATAAAAATTTATGCATCTAACAGGGGTGTCTCAAAATACATGAGGCAACCACTGGAAAAACTAAGTGGAGAAAGAGATGCCTCTACAATTATAGTGGGGGAATTTAATACACCATTATCACCATTAGACAGAATAACTTGAAAAAGAATCAATAAAGAAGCAATGGCTTTGATTAATACATTAATGGACCTGGACCTAATTGACAAATACAGAACACTACACCCAAATACAGTGATATATACATTCTTTTCTAGTGCACATGGATCATACTGCAAGATAGAACAAACGGTAGGCCACAGAAAAAAATCTCAATGAATTCAGAAAGATTGGGATTATACAAAGTAATTTCTCTGACCACAATGGAATGAAATTGGAAATCATTAAGTGCCAGAGACCCAGATTAGGCACAAAGATATGGAAGTTAAACAACACACACTTTGACAATCAGTAGGTTAAGGAGGAAATCTCAAAAGAAATCAGTAACTACCTTTAAAGAAATGAAAATTACAACACACCATATCAAAACCTATAGGATGCAGCAAAAGCTTTACTGAGAAGGAAATTCACAGCCATAAATGCATGTATTAATAAAGAAAAGAAAAGAGCTAAATTTAAATACTTAACTGCATACCTGGAGGAATTGGAAAGACAACAATAAATTAACCCCAAATTAAGTAGAAAGAAGGAAATAACACAGATGAGAGAAGAACTAAATGAAATAGGAAATAAGAAAGCACTAGAAAAAAATAAAGAAAACCAAAAGCTGGTTTTTTGAGACGATCAATAAAATTGACATGCCCTCAGCCAAATTAACAAAGAAAAAAAGAAAGAAGATACAAATACACAAAATAAGAAATGAGGAAGGGAACATCACCACTGACTCCAAGGAAATAAAGACTATCATAAGAAGATACTTTGAAAAATCATATGCCAACTAGATTGATAACTTAAAGGAAATGGACAAATTCCTAGAAACTCACAAGCAGCCTACCACATTGACAAAGAAGGAATTGATGAAATCAACAGATCAATTACAAGTAAGGAGATAGACTCAGTCATCAAAAACCTCCCAATTAAGAAGACCCCAGGACCAGACGGCTTCACAGGTGAATTCTACCAAGTATTACTAAAAGAACTAACACCTATCCTGCTGAAACTCTTCCAAAAATTAGAAATAGAAGGAAGATTGCCTAACTCATTCTATGGTGCCAACATTACCCTAATACCAAAGCCAAACAAAGATGCCACAAGAAAGGAAAATTACAGACCAATCTTTCTAATGAACCTAGATTCTAAAAACCACAACAAAATATTTTCTAATTGCATTCAACAACACATCAAATGAATTATACACCATGATCAAATGGGTTTAATCCCGATTATGCAATGATGGTTCAACATAAGAAAATCAATGTAATATGCCACATAAACAGATAAAAAAAAAAATCCCATGAATATCTCTATAGATGCAGAAAAAGCACTCCACAAAATACAGCACCTTTTCCTGATAAAAACACTGGAAAAAATAGGAACAGAAGGAAACTTTCTGAACATGTTAATGGGTACATATGAAAAACACACAGGTAACATCATCTTCAATGGTGAAATCTTTAAGCTTTCCCTCTAAGATCAGGAAAAATGCAAGGATACCCACTATCTCAGCTCCTTTTTAACATTGTGTTAGAAGTACTTGCTTGAGCACTGAAGTAAGAAAAAGATGTAAAAGGCATACGAAAGGAAGATGTAAAAAATTCACTATTTGCAGTCGATATAACCCTATACATAGAAAGCCCTGAGAAATCTCCAACAAAGCTTCTAAAACTTATAAATGAGTTCAGTAAAGTTGCAGGCTATAAGATCAATGCTAAAAATCAGTAGCTTTTCTGTACACCAATAATGAACAATCTGAGGAGGAAATTTAAAAAATACCATTTACAATAATAACTAAAAGAATCAAATATGTATGAATAAATTTAACTAAAGATACAAAGGACTTATATACAGAAAACTACAAAACACTGTTAAAGGAAATCAAAGAAGATATAAATAAATAGAAGAAAATTCCCTGTTCCTGTATAGGAATAGTATACATAATTAAGATGTCTATCCTACCCAAACTAATCTACAGATTTAATGCAATCCCAATAAAACCAACACAGCATTTTTTAAAATAAATTGGAAAAACTAGCTACAAAATTTATTTGGAAGAGTAAGAGGCCCAAAATAGCCAAAGACATACTTAAAAAGCAAAGTGAAATTGGATTTATCACACTAACTGACTTTAAAAAATAATATAAAGCAACTGTGGTCAAAAATGCATGGTATTGGCTCAAGGATAGACATACCAATGAAAGGAGCTGAATTGAGAGTTCTGATATAGATCCTCACATATACAGTCATCTGATATTTGACAAGGCCACCAAGCCCACTCAACTGGGAGATAATGGTTTCTTCAACAAATGGTGCTTGGAGAATTGGATATCCATATGCAAAAGAGTAAGAGAGGAACACCATCTCACCCCTTATACAAAAATCAACTCCAGAGAGATAAAAAATCTAAATATAAGAGACAAGACCATAAAAACCTTGGAAAATAATATAGGGAAGCATCTACAGGATCTTGTAATAGCAAATGATTTCATGGACTTCATACCCAAAGCACGAGCAGTGAAAGAAAAAATATATAAATGGGATCTCCTCAAAATTAAAAACTTTTGCACCTCAAAGGACATTATCAAAAAGTAAAAAGGCAGCCTACCCAATGCAAGAACATATTTGGCAATCATATATCTGATAGGAGCCTAATATCCAGCATATATAAAGATATCCTACACCTTTAAAATAAAAAGACAAACAATCCATTTAAAAAATGGGCAAGCGACCTGAAAAGACACTTCTCCAAAGAAGAAATACAAATGACTAAAAGGCACATGAAAAGATATTCAACATCACTAGCTTTTAGGTAAATACAAATCAAAACAACAATGAGATACCATCTTACACCCATGAGACTGGCGGCTATTAAAAAACAGAGGACTATAAATGTTGGAGAGGATGTGGAGGAATGGGAACCCTCATCCACTCCTGGGGGGAATGCAGAATTGTCCAGTCATTGTGAAGGACTTTTTGGCAATTACTAAAAAAAATAATTTTAGAACGGCCATATGATCCAGCAATTCCACTGCTGTGTATATACCCAGAAGAAATGAAAGCATAGACATGAACAGATACACGTACACCAATGTTCATAGCAGCAGTATTCATTATTGTTAAAAGTTGCAATTAACCCAAATGCCCATCAGCGGATGAATTGATAAAGAAAACGTGGTAGATGCATACAATGGAATATTACTCAAATGTAAGAAGGAACACAATGCTAACACATGGGATAACATGGATGAATCTTGAGGACCTTATGTTGAGTGAAGCAAACTAAGCATTGAAATATAAACACTACATGACCACACTGATATGAATTAAGCAAATTGAGCAGACTAAGAGAGCTATTATCTGAAAGATAGGTTTACAGGAAATAGAAAGGGAGAAGAAGGTTGTGAACCAAGACCCATATGAACGTAATTTATGGTAAGTTGAAAGTTTGTAGTTGCATGTTGAAGGGATATGACAAGATTGTAGTGATATGATTGGGTTAGGTGGTACAGGTTTGGCAGGTGGGTATATTGGTGAGGGTGGTTGGAAGGTGTAGGGAACTGGGGAGAGGTTTAGGAGAGGGACCAGTTGAACACTGGGGATTTTCAGGTATGTGGTTGAAAGTACAAAGCTGAGAATGTTCTTATGGCAATAATGACAAGGAAGGGTTACTGGTTTAGGGTGTTGGATGGGGGGTCATTCAGGACAGGGCACACCTGGAGCAGGCTTCTAGGGAGGGTGTGAGTGATTAATTTGTCATAATCTGTTGTATCAGTGGATGGAGACCCACATAATGCGTGGGAAGGATTTGGACTCCCATACTTGGGAGGACCGATTTGTTCACAAATAGACAGGTGGGAGTCTCTTGAGAGCATGGACAGTTGCTGTTAGGGGAGGACAAGCCAGTGTGTCAAAACCTCAGGGTTCTTGGATGTAACTATGAATATTTTCATCCAAAGAGTGAAGCCAGGGGGTCACCATGGGTCCTGAGGAGAGGAGGACGGAGGAATAGAATAGATCAAAACAGTGAATATTTAGTGAGCAATGGAAGTGTTCTACATGATCTTACAGTGATGGACACAGGTCTCGTTAAGTATCAAAATTTATAAAAGTGTGAGGCCAAAAATGTAAAACATAATGTAAACCATTGACCATGTTTAGTAGCTATATTTCACTATTTGTATATCAGTTATAAGAAAGTTACCATCCACCTATAAAAAGGTATTAATATGGGAAGGAGGAAAATGGGAGGATGTTGGGTATATGAATGCCCCTTGTATTCTGTTTGTGACTTTGTTGTGACCTAAAACTTCTTTGAAAACAAAATGAAAAACGCTAAGACACTGGGGGAAAAATGGAAGAAATTGCCATTATACAGACAGGACACTAAATATTAGAGTGATGAAAGGCAAAATGTCAAAACAAAATTAAATATTTTTCACTTTTTAAATATCCCAATCTTTTAATTTAATTTTATTATTAGTTGTTTTAAAACTTTTATGTATTTTATTTCTTATATTTAAATTTATCATTATTATTTCATTTTCCTATTAATTGTATTTGGCTGTTTTAGTGGCTTCATTTTTGAAGAAGCTTTGGATCACAGAAGGGTTACAACTGGAGCCGGGGAGAATCAATTGTGTGGAGTGGCAATGATGGGTGATACATGGGAGGAAGTTCATCAGGATGTACATATAATGTATATAAAAATGTACAAATGTTCATGGGACATTGTCACAGTGGGTGGAGACTCACACAATAACTGAGAGAATACTGAATTCCCAACCTGGAGAGCTCTGCCACATTTTCTAATGGAGCAGCAACAGTCCCTCAAGTGCCGGGACAATGACTGCCAAAGGAGGATGATCCACTGAAGGGACCTTGATATTGATGACCATGCTTATGAGCCTTCGCTCTTGGAATTGAATCTTAGCCTATAGTTGTGGGGTGCCTAAGAGTTACCTCCTGAGACCCTTACTCTTGCTCAAATGTGGCTACTCTCTAAGCCAAACTCAGCATATAAATGCATTACCTTCCCCCCAGCATGGGACATGACTCCCAGGGATGAGACTCTCTGGCACTGAAGCATTACTACCGAGCACCATGTAGCAATGCACCTGGAAAAAGAACTAAAATAAAAGGGGAAAAATGTAAAGACAAATGAGTTTTTATGGCTAGGACACTTCAAAGTGAGTCAGGAGTTCATCCCAGAGGTAACACTTATGCACATCTCAGTAGGATCTCGTAGACTGCCAAACTGGATACTACCCCAAATAGTGGGTCTCCTGAGAGCTCTGGAGATATCCAGGTCCTATGGTCAGGGCCGATACATCTGGAGTTTGGTGTCTTGCCAGTGGGCCCTACTTTGGAATTTGTGCTGCTGAGAGTGACAGAGTTGGACTCAATTATGTCTTCCCTATGCATGATTCATCTGTCCCCTCTATTTAAAACTATACTTGGTGCTGGAGTTTGTAGGGATAAGTTAAAGAGACTCGATTCTTTGGGTTTTCTATGCTCCAGCTGAGCCCGGAACCTCAGCAGAATTGCAACACTTACTGTAAAGCTCATTGGACTCATCCAGGAGAATTAACAAAGAGATGATGATGGACAATGACCATCTCAAGGAACAGAGTCTTCAACTGCAAGCATGGTAGGCCCATCCATCTTCCCCATTTGATATAAGCCCCCTCTCAATTAGAGGTGGAGTGGACATCACTATCCCAGAATCCTCATTATTGGTGAAAGAATTATGGACTTGAATGGACCTACTGATATTCTACTATAGACATATTGTTATTTTAGCAATGGAAGAAATTACAAGATTGATGTGGTGTCCATGGCCACTGTAGGCTCTGGGGGCAAGGAGAAGGAAAAAAAGTTATACCATGTGAGCATTTTTGAACTTGGAAATCATCCTGAATAATACTGCAATGACAGATATAGGCCATTTTATATCATCACATAATATGCACAACTGTGTGGGAGAGAGTGTACACTGCAATGTGAACTATGGTCCATGCTTAATGGCAAAGCACCATGATATATTTATAAATTTCAGTGAATGTGCCACACTAAAGAAGGATGTTTATGTGAGAGGGTGTGCGAGGTGTGGGAAGTGGAGCATATGGGAATCCCTATATTTTTTGTGCAACATTTATGTAATCTAAGTGTTTTTTTTTTTTAATTAAAAAAATTATTATTAAAAAAAAAACCAAGAAATAGACCATCACATCTGTGGTCAAGTGATTCGTATGAAACCTGTCAAGTCCACCTGGTTGGGTGGGAACAATCTTTTGAACAAATGATGCAGGGAAAATTGTTTATCCATATCCAAAAGAAATAAATAAGACACTTATCTCACAAATAATAACTCAAAATAGAAATAGAGGGAAACATCCTGAAGACCTTGTGGAAGGTGGTGGTTTCTTAAACCTTACACCCAAAACACAAATAATTAAAGAAAATTATAGATGAATGGGTTTTCCTCAAAATTAAATAATTTTCCTCTTCAAAGGAATTTCCTCTTCAAAAGAATTTGAAATGACAGGCTACTCAAAGGGAGAAAATATTGGAAAACCACATACTTAATAAAGGTTTGATTTCATTTTATAATATATAAAGAAATATACAACTCAAAGAGAAAAAGACAAGCAATAGAATTTTAAAATGGGCCAAAGACTTGAATAGGCCTTTATCCAAACAGGAAACACAAATGGCCAAAAAGATAATGAAAATATTTTCCACAACACTAGCTATCAGGGATCAAAATTAAATATGTATCATTTCATAGCTTATAGAATTGCCAGTGCAAGTCCTGAAGAGGGTGTGGAGAAATAGGAACATTCATTCATTCTTTTATGGGAATGTAAAATGTTGCAGCATATGTGGAAGTCAGTTGGGTGATTCCTCAGGAAGCTAAATATAGAACTGCCATATTATTCTTAGCAAACCCACTACTTGGAAACTATTCAGAAGAACTTAATTTAGGCAAATGAACTGACATTTGCTTACTGATGTTGACTGCGGCATTTTTCAAAATTGCTAAAGATGGAAACAACCAATATATCCATTAACCAAGAATAGATAAACAAAATGTGATACATACATATAATGGAATACTATTCAACTGTAAAAACAAAGTAAGTCAGGATTCATATTACAACATGGATGAACCTTGAAAACAATACTTTGAGTGAAATAAGCCAGACACAAAAGAACAAATATTGTGTGATCTCATTATTATGAACTAAATACAATGAGTAAATTCATGGAGTTAAAATCAGGAGTAGAGGTTATAGGAGATAGAATTGTGTTTCAGAATGATGGTTAATGTATGTAGAAATTTTAATAAGGTGATTGTATAAGTGTGGAAATGAGTAGAATTGATGAGAACACATTGTAGTGAGTATAATTAGCACTGAAGCTTTATACATGTGATTGTGGCTGAAAGTGGCAGTCTAGTCATGTAAATGTCAACTGAAAGAAAGCCAGGGAATAATCTAGTTTCCAAAAACTAATTTATCATTTCCATTTAAGGCCTCATGAAATATCCCTTTAGCATTCCTACTTATATAACAGTTTTCAAAGCAGTCTAGGCTTTTTCTAGAAGGCTCATCAGAATTCTCCCAGCCTCTATCCATTACCAAATTCCAAAGATATTTCCATATTTTAGTGTTTGCAATAGCAGCACCCCACTCTTGGTACCAAAAACTGTTCTCATTTCCTGGCTGCCAAAAGAAATGCCATGCAATGGGTTATCCTAATCCAAACAATGAGAATTTATTGAGTCACAGTTTGAGGCTAGGAGAAGTAAAAAAAAAATGAGCTGTCTGTGAATTGAGATTTTCTTCCTGAAAATTGGGGTTTGAGGACTGGCTCCTGGTAATACTTGATCCTTGGCTCCTCTGTTACCTCTCATGGCTTCTCAATTCCATGGACTTAGAGCTTCTGGCTGCTCCCTGAGGCTCTTGATAATTCTGACCTGCCTGTTCACATGTAAGCAACATCCAATTGAAAAGGGCACCTTTTTCAAATATAGTCAGTCAATTGCATGCTAGCTTAAACTTTTCCTGCCCTTGTACACCTCTCTACAAGACCACAATATGAAACAAATATGTATTTCTGCCTCTCTTTGTGCCCTGTGGCCACTCATGGTACAATTCACTGTGGCGTTGCATAGATGTGCAGTGCCCTGCCCAGGGAACTATGAGTATAATAAATTTTTAAGCATTCAAATGCTCCCCCTGTCTCTTGATTTGCATCTTGTTTATATGTTTACACACAATAATTAAGTAAAATTGTGCACTTTTTGGGGGGAGGAAAACTCAGATTTAATTCCCATCCTTTAATCTAAGACTAAATCTGATTTGAATTTCTGTTTTCTTTTTTTATGTTAATCATTTTAATTTTTTATTTTTAAAAAGGCTTTAGATTATATAAATGTTACATAAAAATATAAGGGGTTCCCATATGCCCCATTCTCTCCCCCTCCCACAATTTCCCTCATCAACAACATCTCTCATTAGTATGGTAGGTTTCATACAATTGATGAACACATATTGAAGCACTGCTACTAACTTTGGATTGCAGCTTACATTATAGTTTACACACTGTCCTGTACAATGTTTTATGTTATGACAAAATATACAATGGCCTGTATACATCATAGCAGGGTCATGCAGGACAACTCCAATGGCCCAAAAATGCCCCCATATTATACCTATTCTTCCTTCTCCCATCCCTCAGAACCTCTGATGGCCACTGTCTTTATGTCAATGGTAAGAATTCTTTCACTGTGATAATAATAATAAGTGTAAAGAAGAAGAATAATTCTACTTTAGTCCATTTGTCATTCCCCAGTTTTGAAGATTTTGGGATGGTGATGCCCACTCTGTTTCTATTGGAGAGGTAGCTTAGATCCCATGGGGCAGGTGGATGGAACTATCTTGCTTGCATTTACAGACACTCTCTGTTCCTGGGGATATATAATGACCATCATCAGCTCCTTGTTAGTGTACCTTGACCAAAAGGGGGAAATGATAAATAAAAATGAGTTTGTATGGCCAAGAGGCTTCAAAGTGAGTCCAGAGGTCATTCCAGAGGTTATGCTCATGCAAGTCACAGCAGGATCACATTGACTGGCACAGCAAACAGTACCTCAAATAATGGGGATCCTGAGCACTGTAGAGAAATCCAGAAACTATAAGCAGACCAGACAGCTCAAGTATTTGGCACCCTCTCAGTGGGCCTTACTTTGGAACAGAGTTAGAGTCATTTATAGGTTCTTTACACCTGGCTCTTCTTTCCCTCTTATTTCTTAAGTCAATATGGAAATAACCTGGTTAACAATTTTGAAAAAGAAAAGCAAAGTTGGAGTACTTTTAGTACCTGATTTTGTCTATCTCTAAAGCTATGGTGATCATAACTGTATTATATCCATAAACATACACAAATGGATATGATAAATAATCCAGAATAGATCCATATATTTATAGTCAAATGATTTTCAGAAAAAGACCAAAGAAAAATAAATAAGAAAAGATAGACTTTGCTAAAAATTTATAGATAATCCATTTATAAGAAAGAAAATTAACCTCAAATGTTATTGAATGCTAAGCACAAAATTCACTAGAAAAGCATTATTGATCAAGATTTTATAGTAAAACTAAACAAGTTCTAGATGACTATAGGAAAGAAACTCTTCAACAACCTGGAGTAGGCATTTCTTATTTAAGACACAGACCAACAAGCATAAACCATGAAAGTAGAATTCAATAATATTGACTTCATGAAAATTAATTAATTTTGCTCTTCAGTAAACACCATTAAGAGTATGAAAAATAAGCGCTAAACTGGAAATGTGTGTGTGTGTGCAGTAAGAAAAACACTGGTTTTAAGAATATCAGAAACTACTATGAATTAATAACATGAAGGAAACAACCCAATTAAAATGTGCATATGATTTGAATAGACTTCTGCCAAAAGTTTCATAACAATGTCCAGTGATATCATTAAAAGGTGCTTACTGTAGTTAGTCATCAAATAAGTTTAAAGTGAGACAAAATTAGCTATACTAATCACCCATTAGAACAGCTAAAATTAAAGAGTGACAATACCAAGTGTTAACAAGGATGTGGAGAATGGAGTACAACTCACTGATGATAGTAATCAAAATGGTTCACCAACTATGGATGTTTTACAAATTATAATTTATTATAATTTGGATGCTTTAAATTATTATAAATTTAAATATGCACTCACCATATAATCCAGCAGTGGCACACCTAGGCATTTATTTAATGGTAGAAAACACATAAGCATATAAAGATCTATGCATATATGTTCATAGCATTTTTATCTTTGTTAGCCCCAATTTGTTAACAATATAAATACCTATTAACAAATGAATGGCTAATAATATTTGGTATTTTCATTTAGTGGAATACAACTCATCTTTGAAAAGGAACAGACTGATTTACAATACAGATATCATTGAAGAAACTTTAACATGTGTGGATGAATGAAGACAACTCAAAGAATATAAAGGAATACCTTGTTCTTTTATGCTTTGTTTCATTTTGCTCTGCAGATATTATGTTTGTTTACAAATTGAAGTTTTGTGACAACCCTGTTTCAAGAAAGTCTATCAGCACCATTTTTCCAAATTCATGTGCTCACATCATGTCTCTATGTCACATTTTGGTAATTCTCAAAATATTTCAATCTTTTTCATTATTTTATATCATTTATAGTTATCTATGATGAATGATCTCATGTTACTATTTTAATTGTTTTGGGGTGCCACAAGGTGTGTACATAAAAGATGAAAAAGTTAATATATGAGTGCATTTGAATGTTCCTAGAACAGCAATTTGCCTTTCTCTCTCCCTTAACTTGGACTTCCCTGTTCCTAGAGATGAATAATAATATAATTAGGGAAATAAATACCCTACAATAGATTCTAAGCATTCAAGAGTCACAACACTCTCATTTTAAATCAAAAGCTATAATTGATTAAGCTTAGTGAAGATGACATGTTCAAACTGAGATTTGTCAAAAGCTAGGGAACCTGTGAAAAAGAGTTGTCAAAGTCATGAATGCAAAGGAAAAATTCTCCAAGCAAATGAAAAATGCTAATTTAGTGAGAATAAGAATGATAAGAAATCAAAACACCCTTATTGCTGACATAAATTTCTAGTGGTCTGGATAGAAGATTAAATCAGCCACAACATTCTCTCAAACCAAGGCCTAATCCAGCACAAGTCCTTAACTCTCTCCAATTCTATGAAGCCTGAGAGTGGTGGGTAACCTGCAGAAGAAAAGTTTGAAGCAAACAGAGGTTGGTTCATGAAGTTTAAGGAAAGAAGCTATCTCCAGAACACAAAATTGTAAGGTGAAGCGGCAAGTATTGATGGACAATCTGCATCAAATTATCCAGAAGGTGTAAATAAAAATCATTGAAGTTAGCTACAGTAAACAACAGGTTTTCAATGTAGATGAAACAACCTTGAAATGGAAGAAGATGCCATATATTACTATCATTGATAAGATAATTCAATGCCTGCCTTCAAACATCAAAGGACAGGCTCTCTTGTTAGTGACTAAGGAAGCAGGTGACATTAAGTTCAAGCCAATGCTCATTACAATAAAAATCCTAGCTTACCTTCTCTGCCAGTGCTCTATAGCAAGAACAAGAAAGTCTAGATTAAAGCACATCATTTTTGACATGGTTTATGGAATATTTTAAACACACTGTTAAGACATATTGCTCAGAAAAAAAAGATTTCTCGAAAAAGTTTTATTTTTCCACTAAAAGTTTCCTTACTGCTTATTGACAGTAAGCCTGGTCACCTTATAACTCTGATGGAGATGCCCAGTAAGATTGTTTTCATTCCTGCCAACACAATATCCTTTCTTCAGCCCTTGGATCAGAGAGTAATTTTGCCTTTCAAATCTTATTATTGAAGAAATATATTTCATGAGGCTAAACCTGCCATGAATAACAACTCCTCTAATACAACTGGGAAAACTAAATTGAAAACCTTCTGGAAAGGATTCAATATTCTTGATATCATGAAGAACATTTGTGATTGATGGGAGAAAGTCAAAATATCAACATGAAAAGGAGCTTAGAAGTAGATGACTCCAAAAGACAATCCCAGGACTCATGCATGATTTTGAAGGGTTCAAGACCTCACTAGAGGAGGTAAATGCAGATGTGGTGGAAATAGCAAAATAAGTAGAATTAAAAGTGGAGCCTGAAGATGTGACTGAATTGGTGCAATATCATGATAAAACTTGAATAGTTGAGTAGTTGCTGCTTATGGATTTACAAAGAAAATGTTTCATAAGATGAAAATCACTACTGGTGTAGATGTGAAAATTGTTGAAATAAAAATGAAGATTTAAAATATTATATAAACTTACTTGATAAAGTAGTGGCAGAAATAAGAGAATTGATTCCAATTTTGAAAGTAGTTCTATGGTGGGAAATAATATCAAACAGCATCACATACTACAGAGAAATATTTTATGAAAGAAAGAGTCAATCTATGTGGCAAACTCCATTGTTGACTTATTTTGGAAACTGTCACAGCCACCCCAACCTTCAGTAATTATCCCAAACTGATCACTCAGGAGCCAGCAACATTGAGGCAAGGTTCTCCACTAGCAAAAAGATTATGACTCACTGAAGGTTCTGATGATGATAAACATTTTTTTTTATCAATAAAGTATTTTTAATTAAGGTACATATAGTTTTTAGACATAATCATGTTGTGCACTTAATGGACTCCATTTAATTAAAAAAAAATTTTATGCACTGGGAAACAAAAAATATTATATGACTTAATTCAAGATTCACTCTATTGTAGTTGTGTGGGACTGATCTCAAAATATCTCTGAGGATTGTATACTCGAAAAGTCTAGTGTGTATATATATATATATATATATATATATAT